>JAODUP010000261.1:0-182500 GCA_025642065.1 Paralvinella palmiformis | reverse complement strand
GTATACAAGAGTATAATGCAACTGATGCTTTTATTTGCTAACTATGATTATTGCAGTATAAAGCATGCCAGAGAGAAGAGTGAGTATCCTATAGTGTGATATGATTAATCTGGCTGTAATATTACTGCCACAGTAATCACTTTGTGTACACCCCTGCTCTGATAGTCTAGGGTGTGTCCATAGGAAACACATTTTATAGAGCTGGTCAGAATATCGAACTGCATATTGATTAGCTTACGGTTTTGGTGTGTGTGTGTTACTGTGTGCGTGTTTGTTCATCACTAATTCAAATTGCATAGGCTTTTTGTGTATATATATCGGGGTGTGACCTTCTCTCACCTGTAGTTGAGTATCGCACAGAGAGTTGTTATGATCAGGTCGAAATGTGGGTCATTGTTGTCCTCTCTGTTGTTTTCGTATACCGGCGATTGTCCTTGGCTACAACCAATCTCCCAAATTAGTGATGAAGCTGTTTATTGTAACCTCCCAAGATAAATCACGATGCTGTATGGTGGGTCACCATAATAAGCCAGCAACACAAATACAATGTACTCCGTTATCTCCAGCTTACATTGTGTACTGATAAACATGGTATAATTACCCTAATGTATTCCTCTTCTGCCGTGTAATGTGTTTGGTAGTGTTCAGTGTTACAGGTCTATACCTCTGTGTTCCCTGGAATCATATCATTTCCCTCGGGTATCTATCACCTGGCAGTTATATATTCCAGGGTATCCAGACAAAATCCCACAGTACGAAATCTACCACAGTACAGATTATCACAGGACATAATCCCACACAGTAAAATTTAAACACTTTTTCCTCTTTATTTATTAATATACACAATAAAATTACTGATCTGGATTATTATCATAGATTAGAAATGGTTCAGATTCATCTTGTACAGTATTATCCCATTCATCGTCTTTAGCCAAGTCGTCGGGTGAGTCAGGTACGGAGGTGGATGTCATTCCCTTCTAGTTCTACATATCATCTTCTTGATGCTATATTTTATATTCCAAGTGTAACAAGTAAAAAGGATAAATAGAGCCATCTCACTGCTGCATCCTCTTTCCTATTAGTTAACCAGTGGAAAATATTACTGGCCTTTTCCAATTTCACTCAACCAGAAATATATATCAATATTTGTGCTCACAAAATACATAATATTTATGCCCACAGTTATTATTTTATATTGGAAATATGCAATGAATATATATTAATTTTGGGGATTTGGAAACAAGATTTTTCTTAAACGCATCACACAGGCTTCATTAACAATGTGATGTGTTTGAATCTTAGGTGCTTTGATGTACCTAAATGAGGCCACGCTGTTGAATAATCTCAAGATCCGGTACATGAAGGATAAGATATATGTGAGTATTAGTTTGATATTATATTCTTAGCTGTCATATGGCATATGTTAAATATCCACATTTCCTTACTGGGTATCTAAATTTTATTTCAGGTATCCTTTCTTCTAACAGTATGTTATATATTGGTTATAAGTACTATTAATAAATCCTATTTGTAACTAAACAAAACCCGAGAGTGAACACCTTTCATTTATTATTGTTTAGCTAATGTTCAGAAGATCATAACACAACTATTAGATTAATTAATGTAAATATATCTTTCATAATATAATAATATTTCCGTTTTTTAATGCAAATACTTTCTTTGAATATGAATAGATCCATCCATCCATCCATCCATCCATCCATGACACACACACACACACACACACACACACAGTGTATAGTGTGATTGCATGACTCAGTACAGTCTGAGGAATGTGGTTAGGTATACTTAATTGTACTTGGTATTGGAGGCATTATGAACACTTTGAAATGATAAATTACTGTTGTCTGACACTAATCACCGAGATCAAAGGTTTTGTCTTGGCCAGGGAGAGTCTGTGATCCCTTAATTGCTGAGAGTTATTGGCGGTGAAGTAAAATTAATAACCAACGGAAAAGTAAAACCAAATATGGTAATGTGGATCTCAGTTGAAGAGACTCAGAAGCTGAAGTGTTTGTTTTGCATAACTTGACAGTAAATAACGTAAAATATTTAAGCCTGCATAGTTTGACTTGAGTACATCTTAATGAAGGTATATGATATTACTCATTAGCTGTTAATTGTGTGCCAGCCTACAAAAGATCTAGTGTGCATCAGCGTACACTTAATGTTATATAATAACTTCTATTAGTTCATAATAAGCTTATTTCCGTCATCTCTCATCATCATTTTGGAGTACAGTGTAAGCTGTGGAATTATAAATATAAATAATAGACATTTTCTACAACATTTCTGATTGTTTTATGTAATCTTTTATCAGTTTTGCTGTTGATATATCTAGAGTTTATTGTTCTGGCTGTGACTTAAAACAAGGTTTAATTATTATATAGTGGACCTGTGTCCAGAGTTGGTTATGGTTGAAGTGTGTTTATTGGGTTGTTGTCATGGTAGCTGAAGAGATTCTTCATCAAAGCAGTAAATAATTTATAGTCCATCTGGCAAGTGTATCGTGGCCACCTCTTCAGATGAAAACAGTGGTCATGGTTTCATCTGATGAGGACTGGCTCAGAGCCATTTTCTTTGTTGGGTAGCTATTTGGAGATTTATAGACAATCCTTTCAGCACTTGCTGATCTAAGTTGGAAGAAATTAATTTAAAAAATAGTCTGATTTGTATACATAATATTTATATAGATTTTCTTCCTCATCGGGTGGTGATTCATATAATTCTTGGAGCGCAACAAAATTCATAGTAGCAAGCCATCCTCAGTGTATTATAATTCCTCTCGTATAAAGCAGTGACTGTAGTTTTTTTTTTACGTCTCTGGTATGCATTTATCTGCACATGTATGATGCATGCTGTACGTTTTGTTCATGGAGATACAGGTATTTTGTGGTTGTGTTATGAATCACCACATCACTCACCATTGGTGAGCTATTTTTTGCATCAGAACTGTAAGTCATTGTACAAGTATGTCGAATCTGGATTGTTGTCATTATAAATGATAGCTAGTGGTATTCCCAAAACTTTATTCCTATGGAACCACTGACATAGCACCGTTGGTGCCATATATCAGCAATTCATTGTTTTATCAGTTAGAAACAGAACTTCTGTCGTTGAAGTGAGTGAAATATTTAACAATTCTATGGCCAGTTGGTGCCATCAGTTTTATTTGCTTTCTTGTCTTAATGCATCTATTACGAATGCTGATAATGATCGAAAAAATGTTCTGAGCACAGCATTTCTCAAAATGGGAAATGATGCTGGTAGTGCCACCTACTGGATTTACAGGAGCAGAATTAATGCGTATATCTGGTTCTGTGCACTTCATCTTCTTTGTTAATGTTTAATAGTTTGACTTAGAAAGAGCATTAATAACAGCCATATTCATTATGCAGAATGAATTGGCTTTTTCGGCCAGGAAGAGTGTTGGTACCTGACTTTCTATAGTACAGCTTATCATAAACATCAGAGAATACTCTGAAATGACAACTTTATTGCATAAAGGAGAGTGATATATCATATAGTTATTATGATGACCACACAACACAGCCTGGTTATTTACACCTTCAAGGGTGGGTGGGTGGGTGTAACGCACTGGCTATAGCAGTTACGATTCATCTTGGCAGTGGAACTGGGCGCCTCTGTGGTCTAGCGGTGGTAGCATGTTGGACCACAGATCACTACCACCCATGTTTGAATCTCTGGAGGTCGCTCGGCCCATTTAGCCTAACATGTGCACAAATGTGGCCATAAAACATCAATCATCATCGTCATCTTGGCGGTGGATTGACTCGATACAAGATTTTCTTATCCGACTCCGAGCTTGATATGATGAAATTATCCAATCCATTGTTCTGTTTATCACACTTCGGGTGGTAATTCTGTTTATTTCTCATTTCAGACATATGTAGCAAATATTCTGATAGCTGTCAACCCATATCAGGACATACCTAAACTTTATGACATCGAGATGATTAAAAAATATCAAGGAAAATCGTTGGGTACTTGTCCTCCACATTGCTTCGCTATTGGTAAGTTATATGGAGCAGTGACGAGTTGGGTGGAAGTGAATGGTATATTGAACAAACAAGGGATTGAACATAGTGAGTGGGTTGATGAGACGGTCAGTGAGTATGTGATAGATAGACAGAGAGTGGGTGGGTGGGTTGGTTTTATGGGTTGATGTATGTGTATGGGTGGGTGGCTCAGTGTGCGTGAGTGAGTGAATCCTACGTTTAGCCTTGTTGTTGATCTCATCAGTATCATATGGCCATCGTGGTTATTCGAATCTAAACAAGGGTAATATATGAATGATGGAGTGAGTGAGGAGTGAGACATGGGGTCAATTCAATTTGGTCAATTCCAATTCCACATCAAATTGATCAGTTCCATTTTTTACCTACTCCATTCACTGATTCGAGTAGGTAACCTACTCTTGAGTGCCTACTTGGAATACCTACTCCAAGTAGTTTATATTTCAAGTAGGATTGTCATGGAAGAAATATTTCTGAATTAAAAAATTAAATGGTAAACTAATTTGCAGATAAAAATTTTTTGTAGCAAACTTCAATTCCAAATTTATCAATTCCAACTCCATTTAAAAAAAAATTAAATTCCAATATTGGAATTGGAATTGCCCATCAATTCAAATTATGGATTTGAATTGACAACCCCCCCCCACGTCTGAGTGAGACATAATCGCAACAAACAATTCTTGTTTCATTACAGCTGATAAGGCTTACAGAGATATGAAAGTGTTAAAGCAGAGTCAGTCAATCATCGTCAGTGGAGAATCGGGTGCCGGAAAGACAGAATCCACAAAATACATCCTGAAATACCTTGTGGAGAGTTGGGGCACCCATGCCGGACCTATTGAACAGAGAATTGTACAGTGTTAGTTTATGGACTTTATTCTCTTATTTCTTACGTAGCTGATAGTAAGAGCCATATAATAAGAATACGTTCAGTAAAATTCACCGTTTTATTGATTCCTAGACTTAACGATTTCGCTTTTCCTCAAACAACGTAATGAGCCATTAGGTACTTTGATGGAAAATAAACATCAATGGAATCTTCATTTTGGTGAAAATTTTATAATGCTTGTAGCCAATCCACTGATGGAGGCCTTCGGTAATGCAAAGACTGTCCGCAATAACAACTCGAGTCGCTTCGGCAAATTTGTGGAGATCCACTTTAATAATAAGGTAAGCGGCTCCGCATGAGCAGTCTTAAGTATGAACTAGGAGAAAATATTTTTCTAAAACATTCACTAGCATTTATTTAGTGAAAGATGTTTTTTAGTTGAAATAATCTTTGAAGAATTTTATTGTTGGATCGATTGTTGTACGTTGCCGTGTATGTGTGTTAACTATTTCCAGTACCAAGTCTGTGGAGGATACATCTCACATTATCTGTTGGAGAAGTCACGTATATGTGTTCAGGGACCAGAAGAACGCAACTATCACATCTTCTATCGGATGTGTGCTGGTGCTCCAGACCAAGTACGACAACAGTTGAAGCTTGGCTCCCCGGATCAGTTCCAGGTATGGGTGTCACATTTGTCATATAGTTGTTGAATAGGAATATAGCAAATTTACCATAGCATTACTCGGGGATGAGAGTTTTCCTATTTTTACCGGAATTCCATTTTTCCAGAGCAAAATTCCTCAAGCTAAATTCCTGTTTTGTTTACATTCTAGTAGTCTCAGATTGTCCTAAAACTGCTTGAAACCCAAATTGTTTCTCCCACACCCCAGGTGCATGTGCATGTGCCTCACTTCGCTCTCTGACTCCCTTTCCTGATTTTCAGGATTTCTTTTCGAAGGGCCACTCTCATGCCTGATTATGTTAAAAAATGTAGGCACTTGAAAAATAAGCTCCAGATGTACTTCATTCCATATGTTGTCGTTTTTTTAAGCTTTTTATTGTAAGATGCTGAATATATTTTCATGGAAAGAAGACAAACTTGTACTGTTGTTGTTAACTGAATATTTTATGTATTTTTGTGTTAGTTAAGGTAGATATCTTCGTTAAGCTGTACCTGTGGTGTTTGTCAATGTTGAGGAGTATATATTTTGTGTTGTTTCTTTAGTATTTGAGTCGTGGGTGTACCCAGTATTTTTGTACAAAAGAGACAGAAGGTCGTATAAATCAGAACCAGAAGAGTAAGCAGGTGGGTAGTATTTGTCTGGTGTGTGTGTGTATGTGTGCATGTGTGCCTGTGTGAGAGAGAGAGAGAGCTGTTTGGACACATTGTAGGGATTGCTCATTTCCTTAAGTTTGGTAAGATTACTTGAAATGATTTCGCACAGGTTGAATTAATTCCTTGTTTTTGCATCTTTTTTGTAAATAAATATTTATTTTATATGCATGTTATGTGTATATAGCTGGTTTTCTGTTTTTATCTTATTGTAATAATACACAAATCATGTAATTTATAATTTTATATTAAGTCTGTATCTCTTTTCCAATCACAAAATATTAGATTGTTATTATTCATAATTCCAGGCTGGGAATTCTGAGGTATTACATATATAATATTTGTCTATTTTATGCCTGATATAATATATTCATCGAAGATTGCACTCCTTCTCTTATTGCCAACTTTCATCTTGTCTGATTTCAATGAAGATAAAAACTTATATTCATCAAAGAGATGCATGTTATTTGCTGTTGGTTCGTGGAATCCACTCTCATGTCCCTTTATATTGCTATTGTTTTGAACATTCTCTCTCCATGGTAACGCAATTAGTAGGACTCCTGCTCATGTCTTTTATTTGATAAGCATTAGTATGAAATGGCCAGTGTTACAAGATATTAGCTAAATTTGTTTGTTGGGGGGTTGGTGCTTGGATGTGATTATTTTTGTATACAGAAGTACTCTTTCCGATATGTTATTCTAAATCTAATACAGATTTCTTTTAATACAGAATTTATTTTAATACTGATTTATTCCAACTTAGACCAGACAAAATTTTCAGAATTACTCAGTGATAGATATATAGTTTTTGCTGTTTGAAAAACATCAGATTATACTGGGCCTCATTTCGTACTGTTTGTTCAGTGATTGGGTTATGGATACTTAAAGTTGTGGATCCACACACCGTCTTGGTTATAGATAGCTTTAGTAATGTTATGGCCTGTGCTGTAATGAGGGAGCACTGCAGTTGAAGCTATCGCTTGTTGCTTTATTGACATTGCTGGTGCCTTAGCCTGGTGTTTTTATTATTGTGGAAAATATTTAGACCCAAACTTACAATTCTTGTTAAATCCTTCTCTCTGTGTTGTGGTGCCTTTTAAATTGCTTGCTTTTAGTGATTTGTGGGTTTCTTACTGAAAAGAACCCAACCCAGTAATCCTTTGTTTCTTGTGCAGTCTGAAAAGCATTTAATGTTTTTACTCATCCCAGGTGGGTGGTTGTTGTGAATGTGTAAATTAATCTTATCAATTTTCAAACACCTCTCATTTCATGTTGTGTAATAGATTTAGTGGTTTTTATTAAATCTTTTCCTCTATTTTCTATTTTATACTAAATTTATTTTTGCTCACGTCTGTTATTTTGTTTATAGTATTAGGCTTTATATATGAATTCGATTTAATATATATGCAGCATAATGAATGTGTGTGTGTGGGTATATATGTGTATGTATATATATATATATATATATATATATATATATATGTGTGTGTGTGTGTGTGTGTGTGTGTGTGTGTAGAGCAGGATAATAATCACACATCACACAAAGAAGTACCTTCACACATAGACTGAGGCATAGGTGTGCACATACATGCACACACATATGCACACACACATATGCACACACACAGAAAGAGAGAGAATATAACCATATATTATATCATCGTCAGCTGCTCTCGCGAGGAAGTCTTCGTGACATCCAACTTGATGACGTGAAGGATTTTGAGAGGACAGATGAAGCCATGTCACATATGGGTATGAATGGCAATGAGAAGATGGCTATATACACAATAGTTGCTGGTGTCCTTCACCTTGGTAATGTCACATTTGAAGATGACGAGAACTCCACCAAAGGTATGGGGCTCATCTTTCTGTCATCTGAGGCTGTGATTTCTATATTAGTCATCAGCAATGAGTAGACTCTGTTATCTAGCAGGTTTCCACTAATTGTGTGATCAGTTTGATGAAGTATGTGACCAAGCGCCTTAGAGTAACCTTCTTACAGGTTATATAGGGCACTATATAAATTTTGTATATTATTATTATTATGTGATTCATGTAAATCTGATGAGAAACGAGGGGGAGATATAATCTGTCATGGGTTTTTGTCGCCATATATTAATGACAAACCGGCACTTTACAACCTATCTTTATCTCCACCGGTGAGTGTTTTCTATATAGTGTAAATAAATCAATTGTTGGTGTATACTTATTCAGTTAATTTTTGGGATGCCAATTTTCCATCATTACCTTAAAAATCATCGAATTGAATTTCAGCTGTTTTCTCATCTAAACCGGGTCGTAATATAAAACATTACAGGTCACTATTACAGAAGTGCTCCTATCACCCACTGATGGGATGGCTACCTAGTGACTGAGTATTGACATAAAACATTTCTCAGTCAATGATTGTTTAACATCTAAACATATTTAAGGCAGGCATTTTCATCTTAGTATAAACACTACCATTGCAACTAGTCACCCAAATACCACACTACTCCCAATCATTGCAAACTAAACCAACGGCACAGATCCACGGAGATAGTGTTATCAGGATCTCCAATGGCATCTAAGATACAATTGTAGATCAGTCATTGTGATAGTGCAGTTAGTTAGAGTGTAGAACTCGTAGCTGCAGGTTCGAGGCTCTGTGAGGTGCAATGCCGTCATGTGGTTACTGGTGTTTGAGTAAAGCTATGCGCCTATAATGGCAGCATGCATTGTATGCTCCCTTGGGAGTTGAGATATGTGCTGGGTGGAAACAGATCTGTGTCAGGGATAATAATATTGTAAAGTGCCTTAGAGCAGCTGTCTAGCTGAATAGGGCACTATATAAATGTCACATATTATTATTATTATTATCAACTTCAGAATGCCCACCTTGTTTTGCTGCTGCTAACCCAACAGTAAACCTTAACTCAACTTTGACTTGCAATCATTAGGCACAGTTTGTTTATTATAAGTCACTCCTGGAGTTGCATCTGAACATGAATTTCTATGATACCCACAATTTTATTTTTGAGATTAGTACCAAAATAAGTGTCTCTTGAAGGGAGTGAGTTGTAAACATTAGGCTTGTCCCAGAGTTCTTTGAATGTGATGCGTATAAGTACTCTTTTCTGTTTATTTTCATTCAGTGTTTATAATTGGCCAGATACTGAGATATCCATTGTTTTAATAAATCTTATTAGCGAAACATAACCATTTTTTAAGTTTGCTAATAAATGGTCGAAAGTCTTGGTTTAGAAAATCATTCGGGAACTATGTCAGTTATGATAGTGGTTGCGCAAAAGTCAGATGCTTGTTTTTTTAGGTATGCATGTTGACCAATATGAAGATTTTGTTTGTTTTATATTCTGAATATCTTTATTTGCTTCAACTGGATTAATTTCAATGCCAAGGAGTGACGTGAAGGCGTGCCCTTTACTAACATAATGCATCAGTCGCAGGAATTGTGAAGTGTTCCTTGTTGCTTTTGAAGTGTTGTTAGTCATATAGTTAATGTATCACTTTATGTTCTGGAAAGCTTTCTTTGCAGCCAATATCGGATATCATGTTATGGAAATGGTTATATAAGATGTCCGACCTAAGTCCACTCTCTGTAGTTCTTGACTTCACTGACATTTATCGTAATAAATTAGTTATGGGTGGATACAATGAGCTCTAGTTGTTGCTATTTTGTGGATAATTATTAAAGTGATTAACCAGAGACTTGATAATTGAGCACTTTGATTTTGTTTTATCATACTTCTTGGTTTTTGCTTTTTTCTTTATCTTGAATTTTTTCTCCTTGAAACCATTTATTATTCACCTGATAGATATTAACCATCTGTGTTTTGTTATTCATAATTGTCTATCTATGTTTGATCCTCAATGAGGTCCTAGATCTAACACTATGCCTAATTCATCATCAGACTTAACTACCCAAATCACGGTCACCTTTATTTTATCATAAAATTATTTACAGCATATGTTACAGATATAATATTGTGTCCTCTTTTCAAATGGGAAAATCTAATTTAGAATGGAAAAAGGCATTTAAAAAGGAATTTCCCCAATTTTTCAAATGGCTAATATGGATTAAAAAAGGAATTTGTCTTCTCTTTAAACTGAAAATAAGTGCCCATACAAATTACAGATGGCAATAATAAATGCGTTTTAGAATCTTCATCTTGCAGATGTAGGTTGTAGGCATTATTGTGCTTGTCAAAAACAATTATCAAATTATGTTAAAAACTATGCAAGGAGCACTAGTACAGAATATTTCCATTTGAAAGTGTAGATGTGTATGTTGTCTTGGATCACAAAAGTTTAAAAAAAAATTCTTCTTACAGAGAGTAGTTATTAGGATCCACTAAAAAGGTTTTCAGGTTGCCTGAAATTGACTAATTTTACCCAAAATACTAAATTTTCTAAATGAATCATGGCATCCTCCTAACTCAAGTTAAGTTGGACTGATATTGCTCATGATTCCCCACTTTGAAATTTTCAGCAGTTTGTTTCAAACCCATATGTCTGATGGCAAACAGTTGTTTTTGTTGATACTGCATCCCAGCTTTTGATACAACTTATCTGTGTTAGTTAAACAGTTACTGACCATAACCGAGGTTCAGGTGGGCTTAACGTGAACTAAATTGTTACTGTCGTCAGGTGGCTCTAAGGTGACTGCTCAGTCGGAGCCTGCTCTAAGAAATGCTGCCACATTACTGGGTGTTGAGCCAGATGAGATGAAACAGGCCCTGGTTAGCCGTGTAATGCAAGCATCAAGGGGAGGTGTCAAGGGCACTGCTATCATGTAGGTATTAGGTGTTGTGATAAATCATAACTTGTATTATGCGTATGGAATGTGTTAACCTTTTAGTTAGAGACTTGTTATTTAGGTAAGTTGCCAAAAGTTTTGTTCTTTAATAAATGTTTGAAACTTTAATAAATGTTTGAAACTTTAATAAGGAATCAGTTAAAACTGGATTTGTGTGTTTATTTTAAGATTATCCAGGGCTATTATTATATCTTGACAGGGTTCCACTCAAGGTTGGAGAAGCACAGAATGCCAGGGATGCTTTGGCTAAAGCTGTCTATGCAAGACTATTTGATTATATTGTAACTCGTGTAAACCAAGCCTTACCGTTTCAGTCGTCAAAGTCTTATATTGGAGTCCTAGATATTGCAGGTTTCGGTGAGTTGTCCTTCTCCTTGGTTGTGCATTGTTTACAAATAGAACTTCAAAATATTATCATGGTTGATGATGATGTATGGGTAGATTTTGTATTACCACAATCTTTTAGTTGCCAATATTTGGGCCTCAGAAACCTTTCTAAATAATAAAAATTATTATTATCAGTCCATTACATGGTAGAAGCGAAAATTTGAGAAACTTTGCATTAGCATGCCTCTTTTTGTGTTATAGCCTGGTACTTTGATAATGCAATAGATGGAGTACTGCATTGCAAATCTCCAGGTTACGATTCAAATCACCAAGTTATTTGTGTGTTAACCAAGTCTAAGAAAGAACTCGCTTCCTTACCTAGTCACTCACTCACTCACTCACTTACTTCATGTTCTACTCTTGTTAAAAAGTTCGTTTGTTTTGTACTTCCTATTTCTGTGTAAAAAAGGTAGATTTCACTTTGTCCAAACTTCATTTTAAAAGCTGTAAACCATTCACATTTAGCACCTTAGCTAAACGTATACTGATACATTGTCCTGATATGAACTGATTCATTATTATTTAATTAATATTCATTATTTGTTAATTGTATGGTCTTTCTCTCTGTTCAGAATACTTCCAGGTGAATAGCTTTGAACAGTTTTGCATTAACTACTGCAATGAGAAATTGCAACAGTTCTTCAACCAGAGGATATTAAAAGAGGTCTGTTGGATTATGTTAATCTTATGAAATATTGATATGATCTGTCTTTAATGAACAGAGTATGAAGAATGTCGTGTAAAGAGTTGGTTAAATTATATCTGGTTTATTTAGTAGGATAACAACTAATTAAGATGAAAATTATTAATTGATAAATTAATTTTTAATTTGTCCTAATCGTGTATGTATATTATATATATATATATATATATATATATATAAATTCCAACCTATTATGATTTTAATATTTTTCATGTCAGGAACAAACGCTATATGAAAAAGAAGGCCTTAATGTAAAGAAAATTAGCTATATAGATAACCAAGATTGCATAGGTAGGCTATTATAGCAGAAGCTAAAATGCTGTTCTCTGTCATTAATGGAATCTATCTTTAATTCCGATTTGTGGTCTTTGATGCTCAATCGTTTTACCGTTTTGTTGTCTCTGTCTACTACCATTGTACCCTACACAACAACAACAAACAACAGAATTGATTGAGAACAAGTCAGTTGGTATCTTTGACATTCTGGATGAGGAAAATCGACTGCCAAAGCCAACACCTGATCACTTTACTGGAGAAGTACACAAGAAGAATAAAAACCATTTCAGACTGACTGTGAGTACAAACATCGGTAATGTGACTGGTACATATTTATATGATGGAGAATAGATATATGTGCTGCGCATATTACATTTTACTTCTGTAATTATTTGTTATATTTACAGTGAGTATTGCACATCTGTCTTACACTTCTATGCCACATCTTTACTTTGGGTATTACTTTCCTCTGTTACAAGTATTTCAATTGTTTATTCTCAATATTGCATACATGTTTTGTGCATATTGTATGTCTGCATTGGTATACATGAAATGTCCTTACTAATAACAATACATCTGTTTTGAATAAGAGAAATTGTTATTATGAGATTAAAAAAACTGTGTACCCTCATCGTACATAATACTGTATTTATCTTTTATGGTGGTTATGTGATATTGACAGTTCTGGAGTTCACTGTGTTTTGTTTAATATTTTCTAGGTTCCTCGCAAATCCAAGCTTAAGACTCACCGTGAGGTCAGAGACGAAGAGGGCTTTATTATTAGACATTTTGCTGGTGCTGTGTGTTATCACACTGTAAGTGCATGCACACGTGTGTATGTGTGTGTGTGTGTGTATATGTATGTGTGCGTGTGTGATAATTTTAGAACCTTAACCACACCCATCCCATATCATTCTTTTTATCATTTCTCTGTCCTACAGGAGCAGTTCATTGAGAAAAACAATGATGCGTTACATGCATCATTGGAGGTGATTGTTCTTGAGAGTAACAATGGTTTAGTGAAGAAACTCTTTGAAGCCAACAATGGTGACGTGTCATCCAAGGGCAAGCTGAAGTTTATCAGTGTTGGCACCAAATTCAGAGTACAGCTGAGTCAATTGATGGAGAAACTGCTGAGTACAGTGAGTTCTGTCACCTTTTCCCCTGTTACCATTTATATTATTTATTTATTGAAAATAAAAATTCTGCTCTAGAAATTTGTACAAGCTGAATTACCTCGTGTGGGAATCATTCACAACTAAAACTCTTTAAGATGGGATTCTGTGTGCATTTAGAAAGAATATAATAATACTAATAATAATATATATTTAATAAATCACCTTTACTAGCAGGAGCCATTCAAAGGCGGTGTACAAATAATATGTAATATAATAATCCCTCAAATAATATGTCTGTTAGTAAAACCTATAAGATATTTTAAAGATAATTAGTATTTATCTGTGAAAGCAACCTTGACCAGGTGTGTTTTTAGATATAAATGTCAATTTAGGCCACAAGATTAAATCTAAAAGATTATGGAAAGAGTACAAATATTTTATGCCTTTGCTCCTTTTACAACAAAGACTCAACAAACTTTAATCAGTGTGTTTCAGTGTAACTGACACTTTGAAGACAGACAGTAGTTCAGTGCCATGATAACTACCATAATAATGTCACTTACAGATTCCTGAATCTAGCATAACTGGGAGTTTTCAGTGCATTCTATTATGTGTTCAGTACAATAGGTTTATGGTTAAAGATTAATATAGTGTTTTGTGCACTTTGGGGATGTGGAAGCACCCTGTTCGGTAGATTTGTGATGATGTGGATAATTGATTTTATAGTAATTTAATTTTTTAGTTCTGTGAACAAACTTGACCCAAATAGGTAAAAAACAAATTGCCCACTTAAAAATATTTAATTCTGCATTTATTTTTGAGTTTCTCTAGAGAATAGCTGAATGTTGTATAGGTGTATTGTTCATTCAACAGTGGTAATTACTTGATATTATTGGAGTCAAACATTATTACAAACTTTGTGTAAGCGCTGTGGAGTGGCCATTAATGGCAAATATTAAATAAGTCATGTATTTTTCCACAAGCTAATAATGAGTATCTGTGTTTACATAACTAGGCCAAATGTATCTCCGGAACTGGGTTATTTAGTAATAATGACAGCAGCTGAGTAAGCAAACTGGTTAGCTATAACTGTTACCTTTTTACACCAAAATCTAAGCAGGTAGTAGGCAATAAGACTAGTTTATTGATAGTAACTTGCTACAGAGGTTATAATTAATAACATCATTGGGGAATCCCCAAACCTAGATAGCTCCTGACTAGTGGTCTAGCGGGAGCGTGCTGGACCACAGATCACTACCACCTGTGTTCGAATCCCGGCGTAGGCATATCTGAAGGTTGTTTCGTCTTTCACTTGACTAAGGATATTGATAAAGTGTAAATAGCTTCACTGGCCTAAGATCATGTGCAGTTTTAATTTGTAGAACGATTTGGTTTGTTGCTATTACACTAGTATGTAAAACTAAAATAAAGCTATAACATTGTGCCCCTTTTACCCCGAGGTGAAGTATTTTAACTTCCTGTCTACGAAATGATCCGTGCAGAGATTGTTGTTGGCTGTAACAATTTTTAACTCCAAACTTGATTAAAAAATACTAAATTAGTCATTCATAAGAGGAATTTAATTAATGTTGGGGTTTGTTTGGCATTAATGGCATAACATGCAAAATGATGCACTGATGTAAAATATTCTTCATCAACTCTATTAGTATTCCCTTAAATACTCCGTATAGCAAATTTTATTTAGTTTGTCAATGGCATGTGTTGCTTATTATTATTATTATTAGTCTGATTATTTTTATGTTTGTTTTTTATCTTTAGGGAACAAATTTTATCAGGTGTATCAAGCCTAATGTGAAGATGGTGGACCATCTGTTTGAAGGATCGCAGATCCTCTCTCAGCTGCAGTGTGCTGGTAAAAATATTTGGGTATTCGTTCTAGTATAACGAGAAATTGTTTCATTGCTAAATGATGAATTGGATGGTGATGGAATGTCCTATTATTGGGTATCAATAATGGTATGTTGTTAATGGAATAAATTTGATATTGGCAGAAGCCCTGACCAAAATGTTACATTCACCGGTGTAATCTCAGATATGCTTCTCTTCTCCTATTCAGGCATGACCTCTGTTCTGGATCTGATGCAACAAGGTTATCCATCGCGTACAGGCTTCTCTGATCTGTACAACATGTACAAACAGTACATGCCTCCAGATATTGCCAGGCTTGATCCCAGACTCTTCTGTAAGGTAAGACAGAAGAAAGTATGACTGGCCATCAAAGTAGTTTTACCTGTTAAGTGATGGACCTGAATTTGTCCTGAGTTAAAATTTAGATTGTCATTAGGTTGTTGTTAGAATAGCTCAGGAGGTGATATTGTTTGTTCTTCTAGGTACACATAACAGTTGTATGCAAAACGAACAAAATGTACAGCTCAGCTGGTATACACCTTTCATGTAGTATTGTAGTATTTGTATTCTAGTATGAGTGATAATTTCCTTAAATGTTCCAGGCTCTGTTCAAGGCCCTCGGTCTGAATGAGAATGATTTCAAATTTGGCCTCACCAAGGTGTTCTTCCGTCCTGGTAAGTTTGCCGAATTTGATCAGATCATGAAGTCTGACCCGGAGAACCTTGCTTTGCTTATCAAGAAGGTGAAGCTCTGGCTGATCAAGTCCCGCTGGAGAAAAGCACAGTGGGGAGCCCTGTCAGTGATCAAGTGTAAGTAAATAACACCCAAATGTAAATAGCCTACCATGTGCACAGAAGTGGCCATAAAACAGCAACCATCAATCAGTTATTATTATTGATAAATAATAAAGAGATGATACAATTAACAGTGCATTCCATATAGGCATAAAAGTGATGTAACTATGGATCATTGTTGTTTCAGTGAAAAATAAGATTATCTACAGACGTCAGCTATTGATCAAGTTACAAAGTGTGATCAGAATGCATGCAGTGCGAAAACAATACAAACACAGGTTAGATATTGAGATTTGTGATTGTCTGGTGAAAATAGTAGAGTTAGGGTTTAGGTGTTCTAGGATATGTGCCATAAGCAAAGGGTAAAGGTTATGATAAAGCATTTTGGACACGTGTCATTTGTTAATCTAAACAATGGTAGACCGAAAAAAATGTCATTATCATAGTTTCAACAAATGTCACCCCACAAATGATTGACATTTATATTATGTGTTGGTGGTTTCACACACAGTATTATTATGAAAAATAATAAAATATAATCAGAACAGTTAATAAATGTTAGTATGGTGGCTTTGTGGGTGGGTATGTTATAACTTTGGTGTGTGTGTGTGTGTGTGTATGTCATTCACATATATGCACAATTGCACATTCGAATTTATGATTCTTATCTATGCCGAACTTAATTTTAGAATGCATGATTGTATAGAATTCTCACGTATGAAAACATGTTGAAGTTTTCACAGATACTGACAAATAAATGTTTATTGCATGTGCACATACAGTTGACATAGAAGTCCACATACAGTTACCACAAATGCCCACATACAGCATACACAGATGCCCACATACAGTTACCACAAATGCCCACATACAGCATACACAGATGCCCACATACAGTTACTACAGCTGCCACATATGCACTTTCACCATCCTTATTGGATTGGATCAGTTAACATTTTGTTAATTTTTTATATTACCTTAACCATATCAGACAAATTAAGTTGTTTTCATTTGTAGAATAATTGGCATGACTCGAGTACGGTCATTGTACTCACAGTTAGAACCAATGAGGCAAATGATTAGCAAAATTAAAAAGGACAAAGATGCAGGCAAAAAAATAACAGCACTTGAGAAGGAAATGGATTCGGCTTTACATAAAATTCAGGTATTTAATATATATATATATAATTGGGGGGATTCAGTCATTGCCTGGTATGTAAAAAATGTATCATGCTCAAGGATACTTAAACAATTTCTTGACTAGAAAAAACAAGAAATACAAAACAATTATAGGTTACAAAGATGACTTCATACAAAATACTGCTGTTACTTATATTGTCACACTGATCTAATTTTCACATTAAGCAATACCTTTTCTTCCTCTAAAATAGTCTGTTGTTTTCTTCTTCTTCCAGACCCAATCTCTGAGTGAGAAAGACATAGATAAGCTTTATGAAAGTGTCAACAAAGAAATGGACAAGACACTTACTGACATCAGGAAGCTACTTGAAAAACAGAAGGTGGCAGAAGAACAGGAGAGAATGAGGCGTATTCAGGTTTGTTGAATCGGTCACTTTTTGGCTTTCTCGAGTGAAACGTTCGACTGTTTGGTAGACATAGGCGATGTGATAGAATTGTGTACTTTGTGTATTGTGTAGGTTACAAGCTATGCAGGTTATTAATCTGTTGATGTACATCTGAATTTGTCCAGCGTTAACAAATTTATCTGTAACTTTTATGAAGCATCGTTTCTGTGGATTTAAAGGGACAAACTTAGGAAGGAAGCAAATGTTGGTGTTTGGGTTTTTTTTTCTGCCAGTTTGATGCTTATTTCTTTCTTCTTTTTAGTCAATTTGGTGCTTATTTTTAATGAAAACGGAATTTATAAAACGTTACTTTCTAAAATCCATTTAGACAATTGTTTACAACCATTTAGGTGTCGGTTAATTCTGCTGAATCCATGAGAGTAATATGAATAAGAAGTCAGAACCTAATAATAATTTGACTACCATTAACTAAAATGGTGATTCTCTAGAAGTACACAAAATGTAAATTTGATCAGAAAAGATCCAATGTTAATTAACCCCATGTTAAAGTGTGTAATCCTGGTTACTACTTGCACATGTCTTGTGTTGATAAGTTTTCCGAGTGTTGTGTGAAATTTGCACTCCGACATTTCAATCGGTTAATCTTTTGAGTCTTTTTAAAAATAATCTCTTGCGATTGTACAAAAGAATAATATTTTAAATATGTTATTGATTTTATTATTGTAGGAGGAAAGAGAACGTGAAAGAAAAAGAAAAGAAGAAGAAGAACGCCAGAAACGAGAAGAGGAAGAACAGAAACGACTGTATGTTAAGCACGAACCCTGTCCAGTAATAAGCAAGCATGTGAAGATGTTAGATAGTAAATATGTTTATGTTATTTTGATAACACTGTCATATTTAGTTATGTGATATTTCCCCATTTTATTTATTTAAAGTAAAGTTGAAATGGAAGCAAGGCGTAAGAAGGAAGAGGAGGAGAGACGCAAACAGGAAGAGGCTGACCGAAAGGCTGCGGTACGTATTTTGTTTTATGTTCTAATAAGAAATTTGCCTCACAGAAAGCATAGCCCCTGATCATTTGAGGTATTGAGGTAGTATGCAGATAGATAAGTAAATCTGTAGAATATTATAATATTTGCTTATACTAGTCTATCTTTTTATTTAAGGGTAGTTTGTAGAGCCTATATCAGGCTGAAGCCTGTATAAGCTGACTTATTTAGGCTATAGGCACCATATGTTATGTGTACCTATCAAGTTGGGATCTAAAAGCCTAAATTGGACAGACAGCATATTCCAGAAGTTTGTTATTCTGTTGTTGTCATATGACTGTCTGATCTATTTGATGGTCTTTTCTTTTTTTAGCTTGAAACTATGACCTCCTAGTGAGTGATTTATAATAATAAAAATACTAGTAATAGTAACAAAAATAATGATGCTGATGATGATCTCATTTATTGATGACATTATAACATATTGTTAAAGTATATTACCAAATGTGGCTTTATAATATATAATTAACAGGCGGCTTTACAGAAGGAGCTGGAAAAGGAAGAAGCTGAGGAATCTAAGAGGTAAATAAATGTTAGGCAATGATAAAGAAATATACCTTGCCTTGTAATAGATCTGTGAATGGTTTTGTTTGTCGTTTTTCTTCTGCTTCACATTGTTCTGCCAGCAGTCTCGATTGTTTCTTAGCGGAAATTGTTCAGAGATGAAAATGGCTTCTATATCGTTTACGTTCGAAATTTTCATACCTTAAACAGGCAGCAACAGCTGGAACAGGAGAGGCTTGATCGTGAGCTGGCCCTAAGGTTGGCAGCTGAGGACCAATCGCAGGTTGAAGAAATAGGTCAGCAAGCTCTACAGAGGTCAGTAGGTGACAAAAGTAAAGTGCGGAACTGTTGAAAGGGGTTACTATGAAATTTATAATAACGAAGCATAAGAAAAACATCTCATAATTTTAATACATTAGTAACTATCTTACACAATATCATTATAGAGAGGAAAATATAGTTTTTGTAAGTATTACCTTTTATCGAATGATACGAAGTATACAATTAATGGACCTTTCGAATAATTCAGGTTATTTTGAGAACTGTGTTTTGTGTGTACCTTTCAAGGGTTTTCTAGACAGGTTTTGACTATCTGTCCTTCAACAAGTCTTCCAGTTTTTTAAAGTTAATCTGAGTTTCTTCCATTAACAACAATTTCTTGCATAAGTGTTTTGACATTATGAAATGTCTACCATTTAATTGTTGTGAGAAATATTGAATAATGATTATACAGGTTTAATTTATATTTATAACACATAGCAAATCTGTCAGCGACCTCGTTAACCTTTGAGTCATTATAGATGACCCATTAACCTATCTGCTTCGTAATAGATATGATTATAGTCTATCTGCAAGGCCGTCAGTACAGCGAATACCTGGGTAATATCTTACAGGTGCTATTTACATTATCTGTACACGTTACATGTGTTTGTTAGGCTGACCACCTCCTGTAACCTTGTTAGCAATTAGTTTGTCATCGAAGCAGCTTGATATTTTAGCTTTAGTGCAATACAAAGGCATGCTTATATATTGGGAAGTCTGGAATGAGTACTACTGACTGGCTGCATTCAAAAACAGTTGCCACTGTTTACCTACTGCTTCGTATTGAATTTATCCGTTTTGTTTTGGCTACCTATTGTTGTATTGTGCCATAGGCACATGACGAGTTATCTCAGACTGCTGTGTGTGCGAGGTTGAGAGTCCCATTAGGTATACACGAGTTTGGCCTAGAAATGTGATGAAGAATCATACTATGCTATTACTGCAAACATTACTGGTAAATGATGTTATGATCCTTATTATTAATATTGCTGATGAGTGTTTTTTTAGGACAGTTGTAGTTTATACGAGAGTAATAAGACAAAATTATAATATTCGATCAAGGTTAAGTTACTAAACAGTCTCAAGCTGTTTTATTTGTTTCAGTTAAATTGAGCAGCATTCTGGTTGTAAATGGGATGATCTATATGAGATGTGTGCATTCGTGCATGTGTGTGTGTCTGTGTGTGCATGCATGCTGATGTGCGCTAGCATGCCTGTACACACACATATACAGGCATTATCTGTCTTACTTTGAACGGCTATTATTTTGGAATCAGTATCCTGGTGAATTGCCTACACATTTATTTTCCTAATGTTTTGACCATCTGTACCGTTGTGCTTTTTTACACAGCACTAAAATACCTGTGAGCCTCTATGTTTCTTTCCCTTTTTTCTGCCTGTTTGATTACCAACTCCATAATTTGGATCACTGCTCGTGTGATATTTTAAGGCATGATACCTCTGTACACCAGAATTTTTATTATTTTTTATTATTTAGTTTCAGTTTTTATTGGATAACTTATTTGTGCCAGCTCTTAGACCAAATAACGCTAATTTCATCTAGTTACTCTGGTGGTCATTTTGTTTATGGATGTTTTTGTAGTATGAGGACTATCCAGATCTTGTATATTGAGGATATTTGTAATAACAAATTTGTAGATAATGTGTAATGTTAATAATTTAAAAAATTTTAACTTTTGTTTAATGAAATATATAGTAATATAACTGTTTACAGTTTCTTTAAAATAAATCAGTTTACAAATTAACAGAAACATTATTAATATATATATATATATATATATATATATATATATAAATTTATTGATAATGAGATATTAAAATTTTTAATGAGCATATTTGCAGTGATTTCTAATTGTGATGATGAAGTTATTTTTCACATCAGGCTGTATTTTAAAATGGATTAATTTTTTGCAATCTTTGCTACCTCCATTTCTATGACAATCTGTACAGTCAGCGTATCTTGCCACGTCCACTATCTGCACCATTGCAAAAAAAGCCAGTCAGCCCAAGTGGTGTTGTGTCCCCACCTGGTGAACAGCCACACCGACCCGATGTTTTATTAGCTTTCGACCCACTGCAGTCACCAACTGAGACCGGTCAAATGACCAATGGGGCATTGAGAAGGTGGGCTCAGTCACCGACATGTCTGCAGTGTTGTGATTATATCACCAGGGTGTTTTAGATCAGAATTAGACTGAATTACTTCATAACGTTTGTGACATTGTCAGAAACTAATGTAGATAGGGCAGTATTGTTTGTTGATTATTCTAGGATATTTAGGATTGTCACAGGTCATTTGTTTGTCTCTGTGAATGTATCTGAGTTGTTTGTTCAGACCTCATCACTTTTAGGAATTTTCTTTTTAGCAGAAGAATTTTAATGATAAATACACTAACATGTGAGAATTTGATCTACTTTCTGTGTAGTATTATTGACCAATGGTTTGTATTATATGTAAGAAAATCGGGAAGAATATCAGAATTATTTGGTGTGTGTGTGTGTATGTGTGTCTGTTAATGAATAGTTGTTGCTGTAATATCAGATGACTAATTTGTGAATGTTAAAAACCATATTGCTAAGCTATTATCCATGTTGCCCATCCAGTAACGAGCAGGGGAACTGATGATTGTTGATTTAGGTTAAAGTAGGTCATGGTGTATGTATGTATGTCATGATTACATTGACGTATTCCAGTGTCTCATGAAGAATTAGATTGCTGATCACTAGCCTTAGGCAAGATAGTAAGCTGAAAGATAACAAGGAACTGAGAGATAACACGCTATGATCTTCTTTATCATTTAAGTTAATAATTTTCCTAAATCAATTCCAGGTCCACAGCTGTTCTGGCTGCTCGTGAGAGTCAATCTAAGAAGAAACATGATCTGTCAAAGTGGAAATATGCTGAACTACGAGATGCCATTAACACTTCTTGTGGTAAATTTTTTAACAAGAAGTTTGTTTGTTTGTTCACTGTCAATGAAGGACATGAGATGTTGCTAGACTTATTGTGCAGATTTTAAAAATCAAGTGATATTCATGGAAGATCTCTATCAATTAGAGATTTTCACTCTCCACATATCGTCCACTTGGGCCATTCATTCGTGTGCCTGTCCAATTATTCACCCATACAAGTATACAAACATTTCAAGAGGGAGGATTTTCAGAAAGATATACATATATGTGAGTAATTTGTATTATTTCAGAAATAAATTTTTATGTTTTTTGTTCAGATGTTGAATTGTTGGATGCCTGCCGTGAGGAGTTCCACAGACGTCTAAAGGTTTATCATGCTTGGAAGACGAAAAACAAGAAGAAGAATGCTTCTGAAGAAAATAGGGCACCAAAGGCCATTATGGATGGTAAGATGGTTGTAATTATGTCTGGATGTAACAAGAGAAAAGCACGTGTAAATATGTTTGACGGAATTTTATTTTTCTTCTTCCGGAAACTGGATCTCCTAAAAAAGTGTACTGTGGCATGTCTTTTGTATTCGAATTTCCCATGTCGTCACTGATTGTTCTGTCTGTCAATCAATCAATAGGTCAGTAAGTTTGCAGTGAATCGAGTAAACATTTTCTTTGTTTTCTCTCCAGCTGGTAATGCCCCAGCAATTCCATCCCGTAAGATAGACAAGAGTGTCCAGGAGCAGCAGCGATATTTCCGCATCCCCTTTGTACGGCCAGCGGATGAGAATCGCGGTGATGGCTCCAAACAGAAGGGCTCCTGGTTTGCCCATTTTGATGGGAAGTGGATAGCTCGCCAGATGGAGCTACACCCCAATAAACAGCCAGTGTTGTTAGTTGCAGGTAAACTTTGGATCTTATTCTATTATTATTATTATTATTATTTTTATTATTAATTTGTTATATTAGTCATATGATGAAAATGGTAACTGTGAATCTGTTGTTTATAAATGTGTGTGTGTGTGTGTGTGTTTTATGAAAGGACTGAACTCCAAATAGCAACTTATCATGGAATCTATTGTTTCACCAATTAAATACACTTAAGGAATACACACCCACCACATACTATATAGACTTGTATGTTTGTGTGTATGTGTTTAGGTGTGTGTGTGTGTGTGTGTGTGTGTGTCCTAACAAAAGGTATTATTTGCAATGCTGGTCATGGTGTCATTTCATTCCAGGCGTGGATGATATGAAGATGTGTGAGTTAGCTCTCGAAGAGACCGGTCTGACTCGTAAACGTGGTGCTGAAATTCTGGAGCAGGAATTTGAGGAAGAATGGGCCCAACACAATGGCATCCAGCTTCTTCAGAACCTCAGAACCAGGGTGTCCTCGAAATACCTGAAACAGAAGCTTGGTGTCTAAATGAGCCAATTAGTTAGGGAAATGCGACGTTTAGCCATTGAATATTTGTTGATTCACATGATAAATTATACCATTGATAACACTATGATTTCTAGGTGAAAATTAATATGTCTAGGTATTTTAATACTCTCGATGGCTTCACATTTATTATTCACTGAAATAATTTATTATGACGTAAACCGAAGTTAGAGAAGCAGCTGAGTACATAATGGGAAGACCTGTTGTGATGTTATGGATGTTACTGACTGATGAGTGAAGAAAGAATAGTGGTGACAATTTTAACGTGACCTATTAGCCGTTTGGTTGTTTTGAAGATGACAATTGCTTGGTTAACTTAAAGAAGAACTACACCTATCACAGGCTGGTGCGTTGCGTGGTCATTACATTCGGTGTTAGCAATTTTCCTTTTTATAGAAATTAGCTTGGCCAGTACTGGAACATTCCATTTAATTTTTAGGATAAGGTTTGCATATATGCTGGTCATATAACAATAACAAAGCAGGCTGCTTCATAACATTCCACTTTCTTCTGATGTACTCTTTTTATTTGCCAGAAAATAGCTTTAGTCTGTATGCCTGTCTCACTTTTTGGTGGCTTAATTTTGTTGTTGCTGTGTATTGAATTGTGGATGACATGTATGCAGAGAAACGTAATAGAGGTTTGATTTAGTTTGTGCCGTAGTTTTCTCAGTTGTCTTCAGGAGTATAATTCTATCAACATTAGTCACACAACGATGTGTGGTTTTCTTTAAGTAAAACGTTCTCTGGTATTGTCTGAACAAAGCATGACTCGTGTACCATAATGATCAGATGTTGTTTATTTGTGAGCAGCTGTTACGGCTATGGTTTAGAAGTAGAGCTACAGAACTGAGGCTTTATAATCTGTTTATGTGATGTTCCAGTGCCTTGAGTTGATCATTTAGATCGAGGGATTATTTATTACTTGTACTACAGGTGTTGGCTAAACTAAACCAGATCTCTGTCAAAACTGTGTTCCTTGGTCATGAATGTTGTTTTGGCTGTGATGCTAGTAAGCAAAAGGAGCCATGTTGTCACCCAATGATGGGCTTTTACCTGATGACATTAGAAGCATCTCATTTGTGCTTTTAGCTCTTTTTGCTTTATCAATATGCAGTAGTTTGAGGAGTTCAGATGGATGGTATTTATCCACAAGGGGGGATGTATAGTTTGTATGATAGTGATGTACTTACTCACTTCCTAAAAGTATGGTTAAAGTCACCTGGGATGCATTTATTTCTAATCTCTTTGAAGACCAGATGTTAAATGGGACCAAATTGTGTACATTTCGTGATATGTATGTTAATGCACACATACTTACATAAGCATACATACAAAACCAACACCCAATCCACCCACACCCGGACATGTTGATGAGCGTGTGTACGAGAGCGAGTTCAATTATATGGATACATATCCACGTATATGTACACTGACATATGTATTAGAGCGTCACACCTTTCATTTAACGTTATTGATAAGCAACATTATTATTACCATATGTTTTGCCTATATAAAAGCGTACACTGATATATCATTGCAGTTAACTGTACATGTTTTCACTTCATTATTTTGTGTGCCACCTGGATTTTTACCAAATGTACGTATATACTCAAACAGTTATCCATTATTTGACAATAGTTGTCCATCCCATTTTTTCTTGTCTCATCAGAGTAGTCTGCGCAGATATCGTGCGCGATTTGTTTTTCTTATTTTAATATACTTCAGACAGACACAGACAGACACAGACACACACACACACACACACACACACACACACACAGCTGAAATAATTGTCTTGGTATGCTGCCCCACTTGCTGTTTGAACATTTATGTTTAGATGTATTTACAACTGACTTCACACAGCTGTCTACGCTGCATGAACGCCTGTATACGAATGTAATAAGCTATTTACTCCGCTGAGAAACAAGTAAACCTGTATACTACTTACTTTTCTGGCCAGGAAAGAAATTCGTGGCGACGTTTGTGGCCTTTTTTAGTCACCGCAGGCGTCACGTTTAATAGCTGATTCGTGTGGACGCATAGATGAACATTCTTTGCTGTGGGTTTATTAACTGAATGTGCTTATTCTAACATACTTTGGTAGTTAATAACTGGTGGTGTGGTATTATCGCGGTGTGTTTGGCTTCTCTTCCAATGAAACTGGAACAATGGCATAAGCTGTCGGGGGTGCCAGAGCCCTTCATATAAACGTTATGTTTAGCATTTTATTTGTATTGTGTTACAGGAATAACAATAAAAATGTCAGTGAAATGAGTCTTATCACCATATCGAGAGAGAGAGAGAGAGAGAGAAAAGAAGAAGTGATTGTTCTGTCTTGTTTTGGTTGTTTATTATATCTCACTTCGGTTGTATGATAGAAAGGGCTACTTCCGAAGATAGCGACATAGCCGGATCGAAGCCTTTTATTGCTGGATGAAACTTCCCTCAGACAGTCGTAACGCCGGTCCCGTGTGTTCTCACCTGCTATAGTTGGTTGCGCTACTAACTATCACGGGAACACCGTTCACATCACGACATTTGGAATAAATATGAGTGTCGATGTGCCAGCGTTATTGGAAGATGTCCGATAACGGGATAGATATCCAGGTAGTAGTTGGGTCGTCGTAGAAGAGATTGTGTATTATATAACAACGGATTATTCCATCAGCGAATAAACTATTATATCACTCATTGTGACCATTCTATGTTAAGTGATCTGATTGCATAATAAATATGGCTTGCAGTATAGAGTTTTCAGTCTGCTTGCTGAGCGAGCTCCGTAGATTTGACCTCCTAGTAGCAGAATATAGTGACCGAACAAGGACACCTCCATCTGAAGAAGATGACTTAAAACGCAGTTGATTGAAGCAGAAGATGTAAACACTGTCCGCGGAAGCGACACCAAATAACCTGTTTTGTTTGTGTAGATGTGTGATTAAGATTAACTCAGTAACTAATTTAGATGATAAAAATTTATCAAATGCAACAAATCGTATATGTTTATAAGCGCCTTTATCCTGTAATACTCTTCAAATGTTCATAAAAAGTATCGAATTTATGAAATTACACTCCTTTTTTATAACAGCGTAGTATTATGACAAACAATCGTATGTGAAGGTCATCTGACACCTCGGTGTTGATGTTATACATGTCGGTCGCCAGACGGGTGAACCGAGAGGTTATTAAAAATGAATCCAGGACAGAAAATATCAACGTGAATAAACATCCCACAAAAAGTATTGAATGTTAAAGAAACGGCCTATTTTATATGCTATCTAGAAGGAACTATATTTGAAATGCTGGACGGTTAATTTGGCTTTTCGGATGCGCTTTTTTCAGTAGCTGCTTCTTTAAAACGTGAGCACCATTAAGGTAATTCCCGCGATCTACATGGATATTCAGGCGTTTCGAGGACTCCGGTGCCGTTCCACTCGGCCAGCGTGTGGCCCGTTTTCCCTTTCGTTTCACTTCCATTGCAGTCGGAGTTGGCTTGGTCCACCCATTTTAAATGGCCCGATTCAAAAGGCAGACGAAAATGGCATTAATCGTGATGTTGTTGTCTTCGTTATAGTGTACATCTCAAAAATGGAAACTGTTATTACGGCAGTCAAATAAAAAGGACGTCAACTTGACCGTCGTTCATTTCTTGGGGAGGCTAGATATTTTGCGTCGATAATGTCTTCGCGGATGCAATCAATTGCTAATTCCTGGAAGAAATTGGTAATAATTGGCATTCACGTAGAGACCAAGAAAAAGTGGCAACTTATTGTATGTTTATGTAAGATTGCACTGAAAAAATGACCCAATGAGTTCTCTCTTGTACACGTACTTTGCTTAAGGATAACCGCTTTGTGTGGGAATCGTAAATTAAAGAATGTTTATTGGAAAATCGAGATTCGTCATTTCCTTTTTAATATTTTTTTCTTTCTAATATTTGTTTACCGCACGAAACGATGCAGTGAATTATTTGATTTATTACACAGAAGTTAATTTATTCTGTTTATACTCAAACACGTAAATTGAGTTGAGCTAATCTGATCACTGAACATTTTTCCTGTTCACGATAGATGCGAGGTCGACTGTACGAGCTTACTGGAGCTGGAACCTAAACTCAGTTGGAATGAATGCTACTGATGGAAATCGTATGTTTCCTAGAATCTTTCCTCATTGGAACGCGGGCCGGTGTACAGTGCTAGCGGTTTTATAAATGTTGCGTCACACGAGCCAGACTAAATAATTCAAGTAGTTACCTGCTCTTACCGTTCTCTGTCACGCTTCCGTTCCTGTTAATTACCGACGTTATCAACATTGATTAGAACGTTTTCAACAAGTTAGGCGCATGCGCTGGTCGCATTTGTCGTCTACTTCCCACGAAATGAGTGTCTAATTAGTGATGTTACACGAGAGAACTTCATTAGGTCAGGAAATGGTTATGACCTTTCTGGCATTCTACACGTTTATATCACATCAACATATGACAAAATGTCGATATAGAAAAAATAGCTATAGCTGTCTGGCCATAGTAACCATATAATATATATATATATATATATATATATATATATATATATTATCCATCAATTATCTGTTTGAACGAACTTGAAAAATCAACGGGTGCCGGGATGGGAAAACGCCATTGGTTAAATATAGAATTGTGCGATATGATATATAGTGTATTGCACAAAACTGTTATTTTTGTTTGTGTGCATAAAACAATTAACAGATTAGCTTTCCCGTCTCAGAGCATCTTCAGTAAGATTTAGTTCGGCTTCTATTTTTTTTGGTGAATTTTGTTAAATGTTCGAGTGCGTAGTAATGTTTAATTCAGTTGGAACTCGGTAGAAATTTGGCAGGTTCCTTATCAACATAATATTTCCGCCCATACCTCGGTTTGTTTGTTTGTTTGTTTTTACTCAACACTACGTCTTACACAATCGGTTTATCGTAGATAAAGTCCGTCTACGTGTCTTCGCCGAAGGTACCGTTTTACGGCAGTCCCGTCGAAACGTCTCACGACAACGACATCCCACAACAGCAACAAAATAGCAATTTGTACATATGTTTCAGTCACCGATAAGGAACTACGTTTCCTTCGAAGGTGTATTAAATATCCGTGAAACAATAAAGAAAATCAGCGCCAGATATTATTCCCAGATAGATGAACGCCTTCTCGGTGAGATAACTGCACATTATTCCTGACTGGTGTCTAATTAATATTAATTTTATCTAAATAAATTTCGTCAACATCTAAAGGATTGTTAAATGTTGTTTGTATTGTCCGGTTATGGTCATTATTTTTTATGTAGAAACGAGCATTATTGTACGTCGATATATATTTGTCGTATTTCACTTCAAAACAGAACGTAATTAATAATATACAGTATTTATTATCATAAGCATGCAAAGCCATACACTAAACCAGAAATAATTTGAACACGGGCAACAAAACACGAACCAGGTAACAGTTTCGAAAGACATCTTAGTAGAAAATTCAATCAAAATTTCGTTTATATATTTTTGGTAAGTCAATTTTATTACAAAGACATTTCCTTCTCCCGCGGTTGATGAGTGTTAAGGAACGCTAAGGCATCAAGCGGAAGTCAGACAACAGGCTTGTAGCCATATTCCGAGTCCTGGATCATGCTACACACTCTGGTGTTGACGTCGAACAGCGTGCCGTCTGGACACCGGAGATAATTTGGCCTGCAGCAGCTGCAGTATGATCCAGAATCTGCCACTCCAGCACCACACTGTATGAACCAATCACTGTTACTGGGATGGGGATAAAGGCCGCTTGGATTGCCGGAACAATCGTCGTTACATGGATTAACCTCCGTTACTGGCAGGTCACTATATCCTGAAAACGATTAACGTATCCAGTTAAATAAATTTGACAGTTATTATCGAATTTAAGCGGCATTTTTTAATGGAATGCATTTATCAAAAAAGTAAATATTATCATTTAAGAACTTGATTCTAGTAATGCAGTTGTTGCTTGAATACAATAAACATTTAATGGTATTATTACGATGTATGACCACTATCTTACCCGACTTGTCACCACGGTAGTAGTTTTCGTACCAGAAATCTCCGAAATTTGCCGATTTATAATCCGGCAGTTGCTTTGCTTTGACGAAATTAAGCTTTGCCGTTTCTACAGGAAGTGATTGTAGGACTTGTGCTGGAGCCTTATTATCTCTGTAGGTATTCACACCAGAACCGTATACATTTCCAGCTAAGAGCGAAGACTTTTCTGGGCCCTCATACCAATTTATGTTAGAGCGATAAACTTCTTGATCTTTCATATTGGTCTGGCTGGATTTCTTTTGCGACTTTTTCCATTCCACGCTCGACCTCTGAAGTAAATTTTTGCCATTTAAGTCGAACTGCTGCGAACTGGTTTCCGACGCCTTCCAGTTCTTGCTGAATGCCTGCGACTGCCTCTGCGAATTCCTCCATTTCTGGAACAATTGTTGCGACACTCTTTCCGGTTCCAACCAGCTGGCTTCGGATTCACTCGACTTGGCGTGGCTTTGTTGAGAATTTGATTGCGATTGTTGTGCGTTCATCGCTTGTTCATATGTGTTCTGTCTGTAAGACATCTGTGCTGGTTGGTACTGCTTGCTAGGTTGAAGCATCCGCTCGGTTTTATAGTAAGTCGCCGGGGACTTCTGTTGACGAATGATCCAAGGCTGGTGGGTGTACGATCTTTCTGGGGCTGGAACGTATCCGGATTTGGGATGAATGCTACTGATGGACTTCGTGTGTCCCCGAGAATGTCTCTTCTTTGGGTCGTAGGCCAATACATAGAGGTGGCTGTCAGCTGATTTGCCATATGAAGGCGCGGACTTAGGTATCATTGACTTTGTTGGTTGAAAGGACTTAGCGGGTTGCTGCTCGTACCAGGATTTTGAGGCGATGTAGGATGATTTGACCTGATCGGCGCTCTTGGCAGACTTTTGACCATACGATACGCTGTACTCGTCGCCTTCCCAACTCTTGTGATTTTGGTTGTTCGGGCTTGATTTCTTGCCGGTCTGTACCGATGACTTGAGGTGTTCTGGGGGGCCAAACGAGTTCGTTATTCTAAGACTAGGACTAGGAACCAGTGACCTATAATGTTCGGCGAATTTTGGATTCTTTAGCATAGGCATCCTGTAGATGTTGACCGATACTGGCGGCTTGTACACATACATTCCCTGTACGCCGGAATGGTATCCAGCACCACTCGCCACAGTAGCTGGCGGTTCCACATAGGAATCATCACGGTTTCCCTTCTTAGGTTCCAGTTCATTGCGATAGGCGTCCCAACCGCTTTCCATTATCACGTAAGGATCCAATTTGTTCCTGTCTTCTTTTGATAACACACTGCCGTAAGCTAATCCGGAATTAGACGCGGCGTTACCGATCTTCATCCGTGTATTTTGGCCGTTTTCCTTGGCGTAAAGCACAGCAGGCACGTCATTCTGGTAACCATCATAACTGCCCGGACATATGTCGTCATGGCCGAATGTACCCCGGTTACAGTGGGTTCCCGTACAGAACCACCAGATGGAGCCATCGTCCTTTCTCGTACAGTTCACTGATGTGTCGACATGATAAGGAAGATTCCAAGGGTCGGCACATCCTCGGTACACCACTGTTAAGTATATACATATGCTATATAGTGACATGCAGACGGATGGTCCAGTTATCAATGAATTGCATAGATAAGTATGAAAAGGTGCCACTGTATTACTCGATATATATATATATATATATATATATATATATGGAAGACAGATGTTCATTTGGTGTGAAGATGGCTTTATGCAGTAAATTCGTTTATTAAAAAGTTCAAAATACAAGGTTGTGCAAAGAAGAGCTTCATTTTTATAGCTCAATTTTATCAACTTGGATTTCTCAGACAAATTCTAAATCATAGCTCGACAACCCCCCCCCCCGCAACTAGAAAATAATGGAACAAAAATATGTGTTTAAGCCCCTGCACCGGTCAAATGGTTGATGTTTTATGACCAATTTTGTGCACATGGTAGGCCAAATGGGCCGAGCGACCTCCAAAGGTAATAAAGCGAATTCGAAGATGAAACACTTCAGATATGCTCCCGCCGAGATTCGAACTCAGGTGGTAGTGATCTGTAGTTCAACGCACTACCAATTAGACCACGAAGGCGCCCCTCCGGCACTGATCAGACTTGCGCCTCGGCAATACTAATCCCAAATCCCAACACGCTGCCATTAGACCACGGAGTCTAAATACTACTTATAAGTCATGTTTACTTATATACTAACCTTGGAACCGATGCAGGCGTCTTTTATTACACGGTCAAAGATAAACTGTGAGTGATGGCCCTCCTCGCTTTGCTTTACTCAGGAAACTTGACAATTGTACGACTGTTTGATAATTTCTGGGGGTGGGAGGTGGTTGGTCGTGGCGTATTCATAATACGTGAGCAGAGGTGATTAATCTGCCTAGCGATAATTATGAAATTTCAGCGAGAAAACAAAACGAACTAGAACAAAACTAACAGCCCACAACCTGCTATCATGAAAACTAACACCCGATAGACATAGTCGTCCGGTAAATTGGTGGCATTTGTAGGCCGCGTGTTGTAGCTAATCACGTGACGCCAGTATATATATATATATATATATATATATATATATATAATTTTTCACATCATATAGTCTTACCACCCTCAATCCATACAATAATTAGTTGGTTTATATCAGAACTACATCAAATCTGGACTAAGATATATAATTCAGTAATGGATATAAGGCACACTATGAGGCTAAATCAGCGCCTTTATGATGAAAACGATTACCATTCGCTGAATTTCTACTTATCCGACTTCACGCTTCTGCCAAAAATATAATTGTAGAGAGAACAAATTGAAAATTCTTGAGTGATCGAGATTGTAATGAGACTAAAACTGTCGCTCGGTGATTGATGTTTTACACCCATTTTTGTGCAAAAAGTAGGCCAAATGGGCCGAGCGACCTCCAAAGATAATGAAGCGAAGTCAAAGATGAAACACTCTTCAGATATGCCCACACCGAGATTCGAACACGGGTGGTAGTGATCTGTGATCCAGCACACTACCGTTAGACCACGGAGGCACCACTCTTCAGTTAAGATAAATATGTCCTACTTACATCCATTGGTATCTTTTCTAATGAAGCACATCCCCTGGCACAGCGTATCGGCAACGAGGCTAACATCTACGCTGGGATGGAGCGAACATCTCGGGTAGCCGCGATCCGATTTTGCGGCCCAGTCGAAATCGTCTTCGGTTTTTTCGGGCACTAAGGTCGGATCGTAATTACAATCGTAACATTTTGTGCCGTCGGGAATCTCTGCAAGAGTGATTATTACGCGGGATATATTTCTCGGGGATAAAAATGGTAACTTTCAGTGAACGACTGTCTTTGAATTGATTATCCAACACGTTGCGTGCCCCCGAATCTATAGGCACCAAAAATCTCGATTCCTAAAATTTACGAAATATTCAAAGACCAAAAAAACTTTACCGTTGCAACTTATCGAAACGACGGCTGTCCCGAATAGAGCCAATATCCTGAACCACATGTTGTCTAGGAAATAAGCTTCCTCTTTTTTTGTTATCGGATGCCTTCCTTTAATTAGTTGTCCGGTTTGTCAATATTACTTATCAACTTGTAGATCTCTATATTTATATGTCTTGCCTTCAATTAGAGCTACGTAAACATGCTGATATCTGACTTCTAAGCGCGATGTAGGCCTATATAGCTACTTCTAATTCTGGCGATATATATATATTTTTATATTTATATATATATATGTAGCTTGCAGGACGGTCCTGTTAATGACGAGTCAAAGTTGGCGTTCTCTGCCAGCGAGCCTTCAACACAGTTGGTTGGCTGGCTAGCTAGCGTACGGCTGTTTTATGTCGAAGCGCTCGCCACGTCTCCCTCCCCGGCGCGGACGGTGAGGAAGAGTTTGGCGATTTTTTTGCCAAAATGGTATTTAGCGATAGGCGGGGACGCTATAGCTGTCTGTCACCGGGACGACGACAACCGTGTTTAGACGACACCGACATCGGAACAGATGTTCCAGTTATTGAAATCACGACGTGTAAACAACGTTTAATTTCTGTGAATGATGTGACGTGTAGAATGCAGGCCGATTTTAGCTCCGATTCAATTACCGGGCGACGCCAGTCGGCGAAAAAAAGGTCAACTCCGATGCAGTGCGGGAGGCTACAAAAAGCGTCCACTGCCAGGAAGGTGAAACCAGACCGAGTCATTAGTTAGTCTGAGGCCATCAAATGCTCTGTCACGTAAGGAACTGACATCCGCATTAAAAAAACACACCACAACACTCCTTAACCCTTCTCGGCGGATCCGCTTCCTTTTGTAATTAAGGTTACGGTGGGAACCATGGTTACAGCGTTACCCCCTGGGTTAGTAATTAACATAAAGGAGGTGCTCACACGCACGCGTGCAAATTTCAGTTTGACGACAGTTCGCTGGGACGGGCAGTGAATCTTTCGATCATAGTTCGCAGTAGAACGGGAAACTTTTTACGTGGCTCGAGGCGCTACCTTCAAATTATGCGATGGTTTGCAATTTATTTCGTATCGATGCATCGGCTTTTCTGGGTATCGGTTAACTTATGACATCATCGACCCACCCATTTTTTTTTTGGGGGGGAGGGTCAGTGTATGACGATGTAGACTAAATCACAGCCGGAGTGACGTACAGTATCGGGAAAGATGGCTGCCAAAGTGGCCGATGTCGGACCCAGACAGGTATAATGTCGGCTTTGATTGATTTCGACAACCTGGCTTCGGTTTGCGTTTGATGATCAGCTGTTCACTTGTTGATGACATCTGTGTAATATAGCCATAAACGAGGAGAACACCTTGACTTTTACAGGTTAACGGTCGGCACCTTTCCAGCGCCGTGGCCAACACCTGACCGGAAGTGTACCTGTTTAACCGAGTCTCGGAAGAGCACGTTGCTGTCTATTTCAGCGATTTTTGTCTTCCAAAGTTAGCCAACCGGATATGATTAAGATGCCAGTCAGTAGATCGGATGGCATGAATAGCCTTTGAAGTGCACTAAATTTATCTCCCGGTTCCATTATTAGCACTAAAACAATTAAATGCACACCTCATTTGAAATATTGGATGCACCGTTGTGTATGTGGAATTGTGTGTGTCCATAACACAGTCTTGAACAGTGGTCACGTGGTGTATATATATATATATATATATATATATATATATGTGTGTGTGTGTGTGTGTGTGTGTGTGTGTGTGTGTGTGTGTGTGTGTTAACCACTAGGGATAAGCGTACATTATTATATAACACAAATATATCATTACTTTAGTTAGTTGAACCCTAAACGTACTATCTTTCGTGGGATATTAATATTCGCGGTCATTTAAATTTAAATTCCTCATGAGTGATAATCAGCTAGAAAACATATCATCCAAAATGTGTTGCTTTCTAAACTTATAATTTTGACACGTTTTAATTGTTCATGTACTTTACGCTTGAAGCACATTTCCTTAGCACGGTGATACAAAACCTAATTGGCGACAGGTAAGATAATTACATACGACACACAGGTGTGAAGAGTTTCACTTTGTTTCTACTTTTAATCTTTTCAGCCAACTTAATGGATAGAACATTTACGCCAACTAATACACGATGTCAACTATATATTATATATTATATTCAAGTCATTGCTCTGCATTGTTGTGTGTAGATTTTGTTATCTGGGTATTCGCACATATAATTTGGTGGGCGCATATTTGATGGTTATCACTGTAGCATATTGCGCACACATTTATGGCTAGATATTTTACATATTTACTTTTTCATGCTGCAAGCAGGTGTTCACACACTCACACACACACACACACACACACAGAGAGAGAGAGAGAGAGAGAGAGAGATAGATAGATAGATAGATAGAGATCATATGTTTCTATCAATTCGCTGAATAATGAAACAAACAGCATTTTAAGGAGTTTAATTCACACATAGTTCACATTTATTATTTACAGACATCTATATATTATAATATAGAATTTTGCAAAGGAAGCCCTGCTACATCTGTGACCATGACCCTTCATTCTCAAACGGCACGTGCTCATCGTATCGATGCGCACCGTATTTGAAGTGATCTACAGGTGTTAGATTAATTGATGAGTATGGGAGGAGGGTGTACAAAAATACGATTCGATTCCACTTTGTCTTAGGGATTCAAAGAAAGAATAATTACACACCTGAGGTTCAGAGTAGTCTTTACCGCGTTGTGGGGGTAGGGTTGGTTAAAACCTACAATAGCTTTATATAATTATATGTAAATATTTTTTAATATATTGTCATAACAAATGCTTTTTATATTACGCTGCCAGTTGTTTAGCAGCGTTTTATTGCCAATCCAAAAACCAGTCGAAATCGTGAAAACCTCACCATTGAACCGTTTGGCGCCAGAAAGATCTCGTAATTCATTCAGGATGTTAACAACCAGGTGTTTTGATTGCCTCCTCCGGGAGATTCGGATGCATACCTGTCCCCAGACCTGCCTTATTCCGTTAAACCACATCAACACCCGCCGCCATCAGCAACAGCAGCAGGCCTTAGCCACCGTACGTCACTTCCGGGATGATTGTCATTGGTGGACCGATGCCTCGCTTGAGAAGTGACCGCCGAGGGAGACAGTTTCAAGATGTCGGTTTGCTATGCATCGGGAATCTGCATGAGTGAGGCTTCCGGTGGCTCTATCCCTGACGAACAGCCGGAAATCGGGCTCCGGAACGTCACGGTTTTAAGCAGCAGAACCTCATTCCTGATGGCATTGCGAGAATTCCAGAAAGGCACGCGTGACGAGACTAGAGGTGCAATGGCTACTACAAGACAAAGGCACGATGCCGTGCTGCTAAACTAATCTACAATCCGTTAACCTTAACATCGCCACCAAATGATGAACATCCAACATTATTAACTGAAACAATCGATATGGCTGAATAATAAAATTGAATAAAAACAAGACTACCAGTACACGTGTAAATAAAATATTCAACTAGCGTATTCTGTGATCTATGGAGAACACCATCTATTTGCCTACATGAGTGTTGTTCTCTGTATATGTGTGTGTATTTGTTTGTTTTTTGTCTCCTTGTTTCAGCTGATCTCTAGTCCATAATGGATCTCGGCTTGCCTATGTTGATACCGGCTTGTGATGCTCCCTTATTGGAGCCGGCCTGGAGTCCTATGATACCCTGACGACCCTCACGGAGTTCGTCTTCGGTCCACTCCCTCTCGTGCTTCTCCGCCATCTTGGGTCCTATCGTGGGACCGTCATATCCCTTGTTTAGACACTGAATAGAAAGGGAAGAATTAGGGGAGTTTGTTTTATACTTAACCAGAAAGGGAAGAATTAAAGGAATTTGTTATATACTTAGCCAGATAGGTAAGAAGTAAACGAGTTTGGTTTATAATTAGCCAGAAAGGTAAGAATTAAGGGAGTTTGTTGTATACTGAGCCAGAAAGGTAGGAATTAGGGAGTTTGTTTTATACTTAACCAGAAAGGTAAGAATTATGGGAGTTTGTTTTATACTTAACCAGAAAGGTAAGAATTATGGGAGTTTGTTTTATACTTAGCCAGAAAGGTAAGAAGTAAACAAGTTTATTTTATGCTTCGACAGAAAAGTAAGAAGTAATGGGGTTTGCTTTTGTAACTATGAGAGAGAGTGGACAAGTAAACAGATCGGCAAGTGTAAAGACGGATATACAGGTCGGAGGGGGGGGGGGTGATCGGGAGGGGAGAGCTAGGACATCGTGTCTGCAGCAAATATGATAGGATCTCTGCGTTGATTGGAATATTTGGAAATGGCCAAAATAGGTATTTATTACTATATGGCAGGTTTATAGACTACATTGAAGATTGGCAACTTTACAGTATGCAGTACTATCTTTCAGCCGTGTTAATATTCGCGTTATATAATGTCGAAGAAGCCAACGGAAATATCACAGATTGAAACAAAAATCCGTTTACGCCAATTAATAAGTTTTAATTAATGTCAAACAATTATCGGAAGACAGCAATAACGTCGTTATGGTTATTGGTTCATTCAGTTGTGGCATAATGTTGTGCTATAGTTACCGTTCTGCCAAGAGCCATCAGCGATTTGACGACGGCCTTGACATTGCGTGCTTCGAAGAGGTCGACGGTCTGGAAGACTTCCTCTTCCGGTACACCATAGGCTTTCATAGCTTTCTGGAACGCGGCAATATTCTCCATCAGGGCGAAGTTACCACCTTTTTTGTTTATCCTCTTCACCGAGCCTGGCACGATTTTGTTCATCATACTTGACAGAAGAAATTAGAGTAAAATATATGTGATAAAGAATTTTTTTAAGCAAGAAGAAAAAACAAGAAAATAGGAAAATATGTTGCTCTCCCTCCCTCTCTCTCTCTGTTCACAACATTTAATGACCCCTGTGATGGTGTATATATATATATATATATATATATATATGTGTGTGTGTGTGTGTGCGCGCGCGCGTGTGTTTGTGTCTAGAAGTTATAGTCACCTACTTGCATAAAATGACGCCATCTTTAAGAATCTTCTCGAACGGTTGGTCACGTGGAATTTTACTTCCACTAACAGCTTCAATCCAGTCTAGAATTTCCTGCTTCTGTGCAGCATCGTCTACCTGAAAGACATGTAAAACGTTCAATTAGATAGCCAATAGAGAAATTATGGCTACATTATGACACTTTCCACCGGATCTTTGCTCACATATACACAGACGTTTCACCAGTAACACGACACGATATTGAACACCGATGGCCGGATACCGCTTATAACACGGAATACAGTTATTTTATTATCTGTATATTGGAAATTGTATCAAAATACACCTGAAAATACGACAAGCTTCCTTTCTAAACACAGGTAGATAAAACTATCAGCAAGGTGTAGAATGTTAAATGTTGTTGTTTTGTTGTTCGGGGAGAATCCCGAGGCTGTCGCTTATTCGGCACAGCCTCTATGTTGGAGTGGTTGAGAAACCTCCTCCCCACCACTCACAGGGGAGCAGTACGGAAAGATGGAGTCCAAATACACTGAGGGTGGTCACTAAATTATTCATATATATATATATATATATATATATATATAATGCAAATACACACACACACATGCACGCACGCAAGCACGAACACACGTACACGCATAATATAAACAGTGATTTTAATGGGTTATAACTTATATCACGAATCCAGGTAGCCTCATATAGGCCATTCCCAATTCATCTTTTGTCCCTGATAAACGAAACGTCTGGCAACTAAACTTTTTTAAATCTTTCTCTCGGTTTATTTCGACGGTCAGATATAACATACCACTGACTGGTTGTCTGGTTCGGAGTCTTCGGTTTAACTAAAGATCAGGGAAACCTATCCCAGTTGGAAGTCTGAACGAATGTCATAAATAAACAGTCCGGAAGACGCCTACACTGGTCCGTTACGTGCTCCTGGCTGAGATATCCGACACTAAAGGCTCTTCTTGGCTTTCGAGTAACTGAAACCGGATGCTTGATCGTGTGTCTGTCTGTCTGTCTGTCTGTCTGTCTGTCCGACAAAGAGATGCTCTTGGCATGGAGCGACGAGTACCATCGGGATTTGGGTGGGGTGCCAGAAATAACGTTTCTCGGCTGATGCAAAGCGCCAGGAATTTATTGAATTGAATGCTCTGTCACCTCCAGCTGTTGACATATGGATAAAATGTACGAATGGCACAGTCGGACGAATCCCCAAACCGCTCCCAATTTAGGCTAAAATAGCGTAGTTTTTCACCCGAAAAAGAAATATTGTAGATTTAGAAAGGTTTTATGTACGTCTCGCAAAAGTTCCTGGCCTCAGTCATAATATGTATTTTTCTATTGTGATAATAAATAATAATAATAACACTTTTAGTAATTATATATAATTTTGGGCACACGTTAGGATAAATAGCTGAGATAGCCACAAAGTTAATTGAACGAAATGAGAAATGAAACACCCATCTGATATAACTCAGCTAGGGTTTTAACCCATCTATTAAAGGTCTGTGACCAACCGCGCTACCAGTTAGACCACTTAAATCGGTCCGCTCAATCATTTTGTTATATCCTGATAAAGAATGTGTTAAATCATTTGGAAAGACACAATCGTTCAGCTGAAATTTCTAGTCTCAATCTACGTAAAGAATTGCTGAAAGATTTCCAGTATTTACCGTATTTACCGTGAAAGGTTGCCATCCCCTATTAACAGTGGGCGCCATAGCTGTTTCCAACCGAGACCGTAGTCGGTATCCGATGCAACGCATTTCGCCTGGATCGGTTTATTACACTCGTAGAATCTATTTCCATGATTACAAAGATTTACCTACCCGATGCCGCTCCCAAAAATGCTTCGCTCGAATATCTTCCTGATTTCTTTATCCAGACTTGATTGTCACGATTACAGGTATAGCGGAGCTTCCAGATCATTGAACGGCCGAGTCAACGACTCCGGTCATTCGTCGAAGACGGGATCGAAGGGATCCTCTTCCGAAAAATTTCAGACGAGTTGACGGGGATCCAGACGAGACGAGGGGGCGAATGCAACGACACGACGGTGACGAATAACACGAACGGGGGTTGCGGGTCGTTCCCGTCCCACGGGCCAGACTCGACCATCTCCGGCAGCTCGGCAGCCCCAGTACCACCCTGCCAGATCGTATTCGGGTGGTTTATTATCGAGCTGCCGGGGAGTGGCCGAGTGGTGGCCCCGTGGGTACGGGCGGGACGTCGCGCCACAACCACGCCGTCCTAAAAGACGACGGACAGAAGACGCCACGAAGTACGACACAACATCAAAACGACCACATCGCCCGCGCCGAACGACGCCACCTGGACACGGACAAACTCGGCGGACGGGCGAACGTTCCGGACCCGTTCCCGGTCGGAACGAGTCCTGCCGCCGTACCGGAAATATCGGAGATCATAATGATCCGGCTAGCTGGCTCGGTGCCCGCCAGCTGACGTATTTGGTGCTCCGTCTGGATCACTAGTAAAACTCCGGACAAAACTCCCCGGCAGCCCACTCTCTCTCTCTCTCTCTCTGTCGGCGGTCCGTACAGTCTGACGCTGTAACTGGTACCATGGTAGCTCCGGTACTGCGGGATATAGATACAATAACAGTACCCGACTTGCTGGATCCAGAACGTAAACAAATCATTGCCGTATTCATGGCCAAGAAGAGGGATTCGAAGGGTATCCACGATTTATCGCTACTACTGTCTGTCTATAGATTTAGATGGCCGGTTAAATCGAATGCCGACCATAGCTCTGTCGTCACATATTCAGCCAGACAACGGAAACGGATTGGAATTGAATCCAAATTAATCTCGTTGTTAAGCCAACATTAGATCCAATCACAGCCGGATTGACTTTGATATGATAATAAATTTAGACCGTCATGATCTACGGCGATCTAACACTGATACTGATGTCCGTATCATCGATATTTTTAGTATCAGGATATCAAATTACCGGAGTGTCAGAGTAGTCGGCGAGAAAAGTATTTCTGGATCAGTCGGTTAACGGGAAGGCGCAAGATGACTCATTCCACATAATCCCTATCCCGTGTTTATCTATACCGTTATTGATTCCGTGTGTGTGTGTATGTATGTGTGGGCGTGTGCGTGTGCATGTGTGTGTGTGTGTGTCATCGCTTGGTCAGTCGGTGATATCTGGAGCCAACCTACTCATATGCCACATCACGCGGGTATGTGTGCTTGTAGCTTGTTAACAAATATTTCGGACGTTATAGACATATTCACAGTAAAATATCAAAGCAAAAAGTCCACTGATGACGGGGTGGGGTAGGCGTGGTGGTGTTGAGGTTTGAGGGGGGGGGGGATGAGGGGGGATAATGATCCATAATTAATGACATGATAAATATGGTCGTTTATGGATAGTTTCTCCATTGAAAACAATAATACAATGAAATCGAAATATCAATTATAAAATTGACAAAAGATATTGTTTGGTAATAAAATTATAACTAAATATAATGAAGATGTGCAATTGTTTGATTTATGATAATTTGTTCGGGGGTTGTTTTTTAGACACACACACACACACACACACACACACACACACACACACACACACACACACACACACACACACACACACACACACACACACACACACCAACAACATAAAAACAACAGTACATTGTGTTCTGGAACAAGATCTGGATATGCTGAGCAGACAGGTGCAGATAGCAAAACATCTAATGTTTTTATATTATCGGGATAAATAGAAACCGGTACTTGATGTGATGACGTTGGTTTGGGTAAAATTATAATTATGACTATTATAATCCTGACGTGTCATTCGCAGTATCGGAAATCTTCCTGAATCCTGCTATTCTCGACCATGGGTCAAATAGATCAAGCGGATAGGTGCTTTAATTTAGATCCCACCAGGCGTGGATAAACGTTCACTTAGTGATGAACGGAAACGTATGAGGATTAGCTGTTAGGGTTGAGTAAATCATAGTATTTACTCAGTATTGAAGAGATATTTCATTCTAGTTCAGTAATAATCCATTGTGCAGTATTGCTGCTTTGTTTTTTGGGCCATGTCAGATCACTGCTTCCATAAGTAGGTAGTGTACATGCTTTCACGTGTTCAACTAACTATTATGTTTGTTGACGCGCCGAGTGGCTATAAAAGACCTAATTTTTTACTCAGGTCAGAGAACAACTTGCGACGCCAGACCTGTCGGACGTCTATCGATACAGTTGATATAAGTAGGATTTGTTTTGTTATTTGAACCCAGAATAAAACTGAGGTCAGCATCTGAGATGTCGAAATGTTCTATGTATAGGTTTCTTTTGAGCCACAGGAAATTACTGTTGAATGTAGTAACTTACCATTGAAGCACATTCACGTGTTGTTTACTGCGAGCTGTGGTGTCAAATGTGTTTTTTGTACATGCTTCCGCTTTTGTACGTAGCTTGCATGTAGCCGCTTTGCTGTTAGCGTGAAATATTTGTCGCATACGAAAACCGGATTTGCTGGTTCCCACAGGCTGATGAGTAGACCAGACACATGTATAGGTATTCGTATATATGTATAGATATGTGAAGGTGTAGAACATTTTATATTTAAATTGATGTATGTATAGTTTTATTTATGTATAGATTTAAGGAGGTGTAGGCCTCAAATGATGTGTATATGTTGATGTTCTGAGCCAGTGCCACTATATATATATATATATATATATATATATATATATGTACACACACACACACACACACTGGTGACACTTTACTCATGTATCAGCGTGAAAAGTCGCAACCCTGGATCCAGTTCCCTTGATGAATCATACGAAGTTTAATTTCACACTTCAAGATTCCCTGCACCAGTGCCTTATTGTATGAGCGCGCGCCCACACACACATATACACACACGATATTATATAGTACTCGGTGGGTGTGTATTCCTTAAGTATATTAAACTGTTGAGAGTTTCGCTCAGTCTTTAAATACATGCGTCTATAAATGAATATTTAAAGAAAGTAGGCCACCGATGTGTCCAAAGCACTGTGTGTGGGAACATTCGGTAGAACCTTTAGGAATGAAACACGATTTTAATACGTTGACGTCGTCTTAAGAGAAAGTAGCATTTCAGAAATCTGTCGGAATATCGGGCTGGCGGAATAATGAGGTCTTGGAACTGTGAAATGTCGGAATATTGGTCTATCAGAACAAAGAACAGACCTCGGATGGCAGTTCGTGAAATAAAGTTGAAGTACCAACATCTGAGAATGGATAAAAGCCGTGGAATGGTAGCAACAACAGAAGCAAAAGAAAACATCTAAAGGAATCCCGAAAGTAAACATACCATGTTATCTTTATATCCCAGTTTGTGTTGTTTATGTGAGCAGAATCGGGCGACTCACCAGATAATCTGCAGCAACGGGCATTACATAACGGTGAGTCATTCACTCAAAAGGTTCGCCGATACGAACTAGTTCATTCGTAATCAATCATTGAACATTAGTGTATGCGAGGTATATTCGTCATGAAGTACATTTACGTAACAATTCTCTGAATGACCATAGGGTGCGGGGCGGTTGAAATCATATACATGGTATTGGTTTTCGGTGTGTACTACCTAAATTGAGATATGAAAGGTATGCAGAGTTTTTCCAGTATCCTGAGGTTTTCATAGATACACCTCGGAGCCCCTGGGTGAGATCCTACGATGGGCCACCTTTCCCGCAACAGACTCTGTGTGATCAAGACAAGTTCCATCTGGATCAGGCCACACGGTGTTAGCCAATTGGGAGTCTAAATCTCCCTCGGAGGGGATGAATGTGAGGTGGCCATTGTTCCCACTCCAATTAAACTCACTCCACCAAAAGTGAAGTTACAAAATAAAACTGCGGATACACGAACAAAAAACAAACGATAACAACAGATACAACAAAAATAAGACGCCACAAGATTAAACACAGCAACGGATGTAGCACTGACATGGGCGGCAAATTTACAGGTAACAAAAAACAACAACAACAGGTAACACAGCAATATCAGTAACAATAAAACATATGAATAGTACAGTAAATAAAATATATTTAGAACTTAATCTGCTATTAATTCCAGGAGAATTTCTATCAACAAATAATATTATAACAAAGCCTTATACGATCATATCTCTGTTATCATTATATTATACGTAGCAGTGTAATATAACAAGAAAGGCAACAGAAGGTGTATATATAATAAAACAATTTTGTGTTCGAAATGTTCGCGACGTTTCTTATAATAAACACAAAGTAGAGTTGCTCAGGAAATAAGAAATAATACAATTAGATAATTATCATTTAATGATATTTCGTTTATCATCTTATATTCCAAAACCTAGTGTAAATAGTATAACCTAGTGTAAATAAACGATACAATACATCAGTAATATTCCATCGGTCACAAGACCTGCAGCGTATTCCGCCAATATAATCACATGATTCGGGGAGTGGCGCCAATGTCGGCTTCCGTTGGATGATAAGACCTTTGTTTGTTGAGCAAGGCAGATTGTTTAAATGAAGTTTTACCAGAAGCACAATCATAACGGAAAATTTAATATATATTGGTAAGTTTAACTGTTCATAACTATATACATTAATAGAGCTAAACTATATTATATTACAGCAATAAAGCTAACTTCGTATAACACGTAAACTTGATAGTTAAACATAGCATCATATCAAATATCTACGTTTATGATCGTGAAAAAGTTTAAATTAGTGGCAAATCTTGCACATAAATATTCCTAAACACTGGTCTACAAGATGTAGCGTAATGGCCTCTTGTATCTCCAGGCAGGACGAAACGGAGATAGTGTAAGGTTTGTGTAGAGCGGCTGTGTTACAGGGGGTAAGTTGTTGCTACTTATTTGCACATAGTCCGGTTCTGCTGGTATAAATGTCACGTCACTGATCGTTCTATTACTCGTAGAATGTTTAATTACCGAATAAATTATATGACCGTTGCATGTGCTTGGCATGCGTAAAGATTATGTTTCCCGATTTTAATATATTAGAATAATTATCTATTTCCCAGGTTTTGTTTTGTATGTTGGTGAACCAAATAAACACGAACAAATAGATTTATGTGTGATGATGCGTGGTCAAACGTCAACGTAACTACGTTTACGGAAATTAGTGTCCTTTTATAATTGGTAAAAAATCAAAGTGATTCGTTGTCCATTAAGACAATCTAACTTTACACGTCAATCAAACTGATACTGGAGCTTTGACGTCGTTTACAATTATAAGATATAATTATTGTGGAATGAAAAATAGTATCGTCCAGAAGATTTACAATTAATCAATATCTTTGTGTTATTAGATAACCGGATGTGCTCGTGTAAGACCCGTATTTTGAGATTCTATTATCGGAAAATGACCTTGATAAGAAGATAAGGGTCAAGGACAACCATTAGCAGAATGACTCCAAGCTGTTTCGGTTTGTGTAAAAATTCTAAAAACAAAATACCAAAATAATCATAAGTTTATTATTATTATATTTATTATTATTATTATTCTCAAGTGACAACTTGTCTACAAACGAAGCTTCACGTCGTCGTTTCCTAAACATCTAAATAAATTTAACAAATCTCATAATTTAAAATTATAGTCTGTCCAATGAGTAAGTTAATATCATCAAAGGTAGACGCAGTATCAACATCCGTCTACGGTAGACTCCGGTCAGATCCGGAAGCCATTAGTCCGACTATATTTGTCCAAGGAACAAACAAATAATAAAAAAATTTTTAGAGGAGAAACACTCATCGTATAGAAATAATTGATAACCAAAGTTGTATTATTGGTTGAGGTCTATCTAGAGTTACTCTGTATTTATTTATATGATAGGTTATGATAATAAAAGTATTGCTCTGACCTCTTTTAGTCTAATTTAGATCATAACGAACGTAGTTTATAGGATTCTAGTTTCCGTTATGCCAAATTAGATGTGGCGAACCTTCGTCCATTTAACATTAGCTCAACCTGTATAGTATTATACTCGTGTAGTACTCTACCCACCCGTGTAGAAGTAACTATACTCGTGTAGTCTATACCCGTTTTATTTTAACTATCCCCAGTCACCGGGGTAGTACTTTTAACTACCAAAACCCCGTGTAGTACTATACCCACCCGTGTAGTACTATACCCGGCTTAGTACTATACCCGTGTAGTACTATACCCGGCGTAGTACTATACCAGTGTAGTACTATACCCGTGTAGTGCTATACCTGGCGTAGTACTATACCAGTGTAGTACTATACCGGTGTAGTACTATACCCGTGTAGTAATATACCATTTTAATATGCCCACAAGTGTAGTAATATACCCACCCATGTAGTATTATACCCGTGTAGTACTATACCCGGCGTAGTACTCTACCCGTGTAGTACTATGCCCGTGTTGTACTATACCCACCCGTGTAGGACTATATCCGTTTAACACTATACCCGTGTAATACTATACCCATGTAGTACTATACTCGTGTAGTACTATATCCATGTAGTACTCTACCTGTGTAGTACTATACCAGTGTAGTGCTATACTTGTGTAGTATTATACCTGTGTAGTATTATACCCGTGTAGTAAGTACTACATACTACTCCAACCTGCCATTATCATTGTACTTAAGGACATATATGTAACCTGGGACTGAATTCGAATTGAGTTGATTTGAGAGATATTTAGCCTTGATGTTGGTCACACCTGGGACACATGGAGAATATTTGGGACATGTGGAAAATACCAAGGAAAACAACCCACACAAACACAGATGTGAGTCGGTTTCAAACCCATAACCTGGAGGTTTACAATGCAGTGATCTAACCACTTCGTCATCCCTGCATTGAGGTACATACATATATGAACATTGTAATACTTTAATTTCGTAATATCACTTCACTGTAAAATGGAAAATTAAGTGAAATTGAAACTCGTAGGATTTAAACTCCCAACTTAGTTATTAAAACAGTAAACGAGAAGGCCGTTTATTCTTTTTTGTACAACGAATTGTTATTATTGCCAAGGCCTGTTATAATCCATTTTGTACGTCTGTAATATATTAATATATATATATATATATATATATATAATGTATATTTAATAAAGCGCCCCTTTCTAGCAGGGGCCATTCAAAGGCGCTGTACAAATAATTATGTATATAATAATACCCCAATAATGTATAAAGAGGAAAGGGGGGAGGAAGAGGAGGAGGGGGGAAAAATATATATACTATATATTATATATATATATATATATATATATATATATATATATATATATAGAGAGAGAGAGAGAGAGAGAGAAGGAAATAATATATATATTACAAAACATTTACATTGTTATCATTGTCAAATTTGCATCACAACGTTGAAAAAATCTTTAACCTCAACAGAGGAGATGACTTTGCTAATTCGTTTTAGTAATTTTTACGTGACATTCTTCTCGAAAGGTGTCAACCGATGAAGCATTTGTAAAAATAGTACATTTGACACTATATGTAGTATAGAAAATATAGCTCAGTTCTTGGAACAATCTTATCGTTAAGAATACTCGAATGCCTCTCTTGTTACAAGTTTGAACGAATCCTTGAATGATAAGTTTTTTGGTGTCCTCCTATTCCAGAGATATAGATCCTGACGCGTCTTCTGTAATTTGATGGTCTGTTGTTATACATGTTGTTGTTGATAAAGCATCGACTTACGTTAAATTGTCTAATAAACACCAAGACCTTTGTAAACAAGAAAATAATCTGTTATTAGCTTATTATATTTTAGCTTCTCTTAGCTATAAGTTATCTTTCAGATTTAATTATGGATGTAGTATAATGAAGGTGAATCGCGACATTTGCCACCCGACATTTACCACCTGCTATTTACCATCCAACATTTTCCCATGTGGGACTTATATGCCAGGACTTTATACTGTGTCGCTACATTAATTAGGGCTAGTCGTATGTTTCACATACAGTCGGAGCACTTAGAATTAGCATCAATCTCTAAAGAAACGAAATAAATATGAACAACTCGATGTCAGAATAATGGCCATCACATAAAGTTACCAACAGCGAGACTTTATGACCTTTTTGGGGGAGGAATCAATTATTACTGTTTCACGATGTTAGGGATAATGAATGATCCCACTGTTTTGGTCCCGTTATGTAACACACGTGTGAATTAATTTAGTTTCATAACAACAGACAGTGTTTAAGAGTCTATTGGTCTGTCAAAAGTCCCGGCTGGCAAATGGCGTGTGGGAAATGTCGCAGAATCAAATAAATGTAGTAACATATTTGATAGTAATGATAATTGAATAATGGCATTAACACAGAGCCTTTGATCAAAGCAGAAAAGTTTGTCACAAAATAATAGTTCAAAATTTGGCATTAGAATCTCATTTTAAACATTAATGATGGAATTAGTCATTATTATTATTATTATTATTATTATTATTATAACTTTCTTATTGTATTTATCATATTGTATTTATTGTTAAATGTCAATAGATTCTGTGCCTGAAATAAAACAATGATGATCATACTCGGTTTAAACTGGACAACAAATTCGTCAAATGTTGATAATATTTTCTATTTTCCTATTCAGTTTCTTGTTAAACGAACTCGGCTGAGACAGTAATGTGCATTTACTAATTGCTGATCGTAAGTACTGTGATAATGGAGACGTTAGAAGATCCGTTGGGATAAATTATGTATAATGTAATTGATACAGGTAGGAAGTTCTTTTGGAACTAATTAGTTAATTTGTCTGCGGGTTCTTCAGATGGACGGTGTTGTTGTTTAGCTGATTTGAGTGTTTATCTCTGCGATGCACGCTATCTGTCTGTTTGTTTTGTTCGTCCGATCATTCGTCTGTCGTCTCTCTGTCTGACTGTATGTATGTCTCTAGCAAACAAAAAAAAACAAATAAACAAACAAACGAAGGAAGGAAGGAAGACACACACACACACACAACATTGTGAGCGGATCAAACTATTGCTGTCTTTATATCTGCTAAGTTAACTTTATTGTGAAGTTTTTCTTATTTTAATTAATTATGTCGTTGTTTGGGATCTGTGTGCTTGTGTGTAGTGTGTGTGCGTGTGTGTTTCTCTCTCTCTCTCTCTCTCTCTCTCTCGTGTGTGTGTGTGTGTGTGTGTGTGTGAAAACGCACGTTTTGATTCTCGCCATATTGCTACTTCCAAGCGCCAGGAAGACGTACATCCGGTGAGATGAATTGTTAGATATTTATAAAATACATTTCTAGTCTTTTATATTATTCAGAATTTCTTGTCCACATCTAGTCTGGCTGTATCAACCATAACGTGTCTATAACGTCTACCTCTCTGGCATTAAAAATAAATATATAAATATATATATATATATATATATATATATATGAGAGAGAGAGAGAGAGAGAGAGAGAGAGCCACAAACACCATAATGTTGATATATAATATCATAACATATTGCTTGAGTACAGTCTGTAGAGCAAAGCGCGTAAGTGGCGTAGCAACAACGCCTGGCATATTCTGTGAGGGGGGTGTATGTGTTTTTCTTGGTTAGGTCAGTATCTATGTAGAGTTGCCAGCGACCGTGCTGTATAGCTAGGTATCTCAGGTAAATGATCTACCTTCTCCGCTACAGTAACCTGCTAGAAGCGTGAGATATGATGAATTTCTCGACCAGCATCTTTATCTGTTGGAGAAAGTAACCGGAGAAGTTGTTACCGGCGTTGTATCGGTGATTAGTGATTTTGTCTTTGAAATTTGGTAATTGGTAGCCAGTATAATGATTTAAGGGAGCAATTACCCACGGCTCGATGTCGAAGAAATCTTGCTCGTTTCAGATAATGACCATGCTGAGTGGCTGTGTGATGCATCATGCTCAGACACACACCTGGTGTTTACCTTGAAACCAGGGCAGTGAATGGTGTGCTCCGCGGTGTGTGTGTGTTAGCTTCTAATTAAATGAATCGCCCGTTGAGATAAGGTGTGTGTGTGTTCTTTATGGAATACGTATGCATATGCACGTTGATTCATTGACAAGTAAACACACACACACACACACACAGATAGAGGGGGGGGGATGCTGAATGACTTTGTACCACCCTTGACCTGTTTCACTCTAGCTCCACACACCACTGACCTGACCTGTACCTCGTTACCGTAACCCTATCAGTTTGGTGCACGAACGCTAATCATTAAACTAACCAGACAAGATAAAAGCTATTCCCATGTCATCACATACCAGATGGAAAATAATCAGCACACACACACACACACATGTAAAGTTACCAGTAATGTCTATCTGTATAAGGTTCAGTAAGAGTGACCTGTATAAAGTTCTGCCATGTTCACTTGTATAAAATTCATTAACACACACACACATACACACACACACAACAGTCGGTTCAAGTGTATGCACGCGCACATGTGTACACAGGATATTAAGCCAAAATTCGATCGACGTTTCCGCCAACATATTAAATTATAATATCACGAAGTCAATATTATGTGTTAGGTTGTATTTCTGCTCCTTTATTGTTGTCCGAGTGTTTGTTTCATCAGCTCATCAAGATAGACGCTTCACGATCTGTGTAATTGTTGTGGGACTCGATATACGAATGTAAATGTTGATGTTTTACGGCCACTTTTGTGCACAAGGTGGGCTAATTGAATGTAAATAAATCCTTAGCTAAGTCCTTGAACTTTACACCGTTGGGTGGGCTATGTACTTGGGGTCATTGCAGATCGAGGGGTCGACCATATTGTTATTTTATACGATCGGGATGTTCGGGATCAATAACACGGGAGTTGATTATTATGACTCTCCTCAAAAGAATTGTCTGATTATTGTATATTTGATCAATATAATTTGTCTGGGATTATTGCAATATTTTGTCTCTTCCGGTTCATCATTCAATACCGGAGTTTCAATTCGAGTGCAGACGTCATTTCCGGCTCCGGTCTGTTTCGTTGTCGACTAGTCGTCTTCCATCCAGACATATCACCCATCATTGTCCTACCATTGTCAGTGGGGGCCTCCATGGGCTAACTGGTAGCGCGGTTGGCCACAGATCGATAACACCTGGGTTCAAACCCTGGCCGGACTATGTCAGAAGGCTGTTTCATCTTTCATTTCCCTCCATTACCGTTGGAGGTCGGTCGGCCCATTTAGCCTACCATGTGCACAAAGGTGGCCGTAAAGCAACAACATTTACATCTTTTTTTTACTATCGTTGTCATCAGTGTCCATGTAAACTTTACCCATGAGTGACACTGTCGTCGTCATTGGGACAATATTCTTGTTGATGATGATGATGCTCCTCTTGTAGTCAATCTCGTCTCGTCCAGTTTTCAGGCCATCCTAACGGCTTGTTGCCCGACATCACATCGTCATCACATCTCCTAGTGCTGTCATCGCACCTCGCAGTTCTGTTACAATCGTGGACGAATCAACGACTTGATGTCAGCATCAGTTATTGATAATATTGATAAACTAGTAAAAATTGTGTTTAAGTCGTTGTTGTGGGTTAGGAATCTTTGGGGGGTATTTCATTCATCTGTATAATATATTTGTCTAACTAATTAAATAGATTGAATTTGACATCTTCGAACTATTGTATGCATGTCGACTGGAATTAAGCCACTCAACATACAACCACTTAACATACAACCACTTAACATTTAGACTGTAAAAAATTCGGTTAATATATTGTATTGTCTTGTATACAACTCCATATATATATATATATATATATATATATATATATATATATATATCGACTTACTCACTCACTTGCTCGCTCGCTCGCTCACCGACAGCTACTGACTATTGTGTTAAGTTACTACTGGTGAGAACTGACAGATGTAGTAGGTGATTAAGTACAATCCCCCCTCTCTCTCTTAATGTTGACTATAACACATCTATACGTCATCATCATAAATTATTAAAATATTAACTTTTGACATTTTAGATAAGCAGCTGTTTTATTAACATCACGGAGTAGAATATACCAAATAACCAGATGTTAATGGTTTCTCTATCTACAGCCTTCATATCTCTGTGATATATACAGGCAATGGCGAGATATTACAGGTCTCAGCAAACGCTGCGTGAACTACCCTGACGAATCGTCCAAATGTTGTATTCACAATTTGTGATTCTCTGTGCCAGTCCCTTTTAGTACATTTTTAAACGCACACGCGCACTCACCCAACTGTAAACCTACGTATCTAGCTATCTACTTACCTAACTATCCATATGTATATAAATAAATAAATAAGTACATACATACATTCAAACACGCACGCACGCATGAACATATACATACATACATACATACATACATACATACATACGTACATACATACATACATACATACAAACTTGCACGCACGAACACACACGCACGCACGCACACACACACACACACACACACTATATATATATATATATATATATATATATATTACTACATGCACATAAACAAATACCATCATATATATATATATATATATATAGATATATGATGTGTCTATATTACAAAGATACAATCATTCTCTTCAGTTTATTCCAATCTAACAGAACAATGAACCGGAAACGGAATAGATATTGTATATCTTGGTTAGAATAAGACTTCCAGCGATAATCGGACATTTCGAGTGACTGCAGACATTCAGGATAACAACAAATATGATAGCTTCTGTATGACTAAACAAATCCGCGATGAGCTCACTGCTAGATCCGGAATATAGCTAGTAGGAAATCTTCCGGAACTGAGCGATATTTTATTCGGCCCGGGAACAAAATCTGGATTTGTGAATCCTTCATTATTGGACCAAGGGATTCAACTATGGATTGGGTATCCATTAATTGGTGATATTTCTGCAGTATAGTTCCCGTTGACCAAACATCCTAACATCGTACTGACTGTTGTGGGCGTTTGGGAGGAAGGTTAGCACTGTTTGTGGTAGAGAGATTGGCCGTTTGTGTTTGTGGAAAGCGGAAGTTCGTGGCTGTATTTACGAAACACACGCCTCCATCCTGGCCTTACTCCGGTACTTTATCAACAAGAACAACCGAGAAAACAAACACACAGCAACAAAAGATACTGGGAACTAGTTGCTTAAATGATCGAACTATGTTGTGTTATATAAAAATGAGACTCGAGGAATTTAGGCGAGCTTTGTGAAGTGTATGTGTGTGTGTGTTGTGTTCACAGAAATAAGCAAACTTTACTAATCCCATATATATATATATATATATATATATATATATATATATATATATTACAGTTAATCTGCATAATCAGGTAATATGTATATTACCTGAAATATTCAGGTAATACGTCTATTGCTAACTGAGATTTAATACACATTACCTGAATATATATATATATATATATATATATATATATATTGTTATTAATCAATACAGCATGCCTATTCCATATGGAATAGCCATACTTTTGTTGGTTCACAATTAATAGCACACAACAGCCCAAGTTTATAGCGTTAGCTAAAGAAGATAAATGGTACTAGACTGGTTATCGACCAAGTTTGAAAACTACAGTCTAGAGAAAGATTTGAGTTATACGTTTAGGTGTACGAGCACGTTACCGTCCAAACTGAAAAACTAAGATCAACAATCTGCCTTATGGATATTACGATAATATATATATATATATATATATATATATATATATCGGCAGGTAGACAGTAAGGATTTTTTTACCAAGGTTACTTCATTTAGAGGTCAATCAACGAATCAAATATTTCCTCAAGATATCCTAGTAACTGAATAATTTAACCATCGGCGCTCTTTGTTACCTAGTTATAGACACATTGGTAAATAACAACAGTCATCTTAAGCTTAAACCTCATTCACTCGAAGACATCATAAAGAAACAATTGGTCGTTTTGGTCAAGGTCATTTAAATGACAGCACAGAATCCCCGCTATTATGCATTGTACAGCCGGGTGTCCTCTCCGCAAAGCAGCGTTTCAGTTGCTATTCGCCATTGTTTTGACAGATAAAGATATAACTGAATTAGTTCAAATAATGCGGCTGTCAGCCGCCATTTCTCCGTAGACGAGCAACAAGGATTAATGTCAATCCTGCGCCATATGACTGCTATTACCGTAGGCCAATCCGATTTATGATGTATCCATTACGAACACAATTACGTTTCCGGTATTACGACTTGATTGGCAACGTGAGAAAATCTTCGAATCGTAATCCGGAACTGAAGCGTATCCAGAATAACGCCTACATGTCCTGAGTGATTGTTGTCAGCAGCTATGAAACCAATAAGCCGGATTTTAAACGTCTACATTAATTAAACAAATTACTCACCTTGCTGGCCATAATGCGTCCGGATTCTGAGGTCGGGTTTTGAGAGTGGGACAGGTTGCTATCGGCTCGGCGTTGTTGCTATGATGGACGGTGTACAGGACACTTGTACTGTTGTACTTGTGATGCGTACAGCGATGTCTGCGTGAATGGCCTAACACGATACTATTAGTTCAGCCGCGTGTTGTAGCTTAATGGTAGGCACCGCCAGCTGACGCAGATCCCGGCGATGGGGGAGATCCCGGTCGATCCGGAAGACAGGAGGAGGAGGAGGAGGATTCCTTCAGTTTGTGCTTTGCGCGTGAAGAACGCTGATCGAAGGGAACCGCGTTCTGTAACATAAACACGTCGAACAATCCAGAAATAGATAATCGTTCTGGATCAATCTAAGACGTTCTCTGTAAGTTACCAGAGAAAACAAACCCCGCCTAATTTTAACTCTATTTCTCAGAGTCTCTCTTTTCCAAATACGTTGAAAATCCTACAACTGAAAAATGCCAAGAACTATTTACTAGTAAAAAATTTGAACCAACTGAAGTAAATTTTGAAACACGAAAACAATTGTTTATGATGAGGTTTTTTATGCCTGTGCAGTTAGAACTTATGGCTTTCATCCGACCATGGATAAGCAGCTCCCAGGATGTACACACGCCGGCACACACATACACAGGCGCTCGCGCGCGCACACACGTTCCACATTTCTCTGGACGGAATTGCGATATGAAGTCGTTTTTCCTGAAGTTTTATTCTAATTATTCCTTTTATCATTATATGGCTTTATGTTTGTGAAGTGATCACACTGGATCGATTAAAATAAATGCGTCAAGCAATCGGTTGATCAGTCAGTCAAGCGTGTACCCAATCCTTATTCGAAACCGAAAGTGTGACATTTTCACTATCCGCCAGAAAGAGTTGATTCGATTCAGTTTCCGGGTCGCATTGACTGAGGATTTGGCGACAGAAAATACTTAATGATATGGGAGAGTGCGAAGAAAAACACATTGTAACTAAAACATTGTGAAGTTTATCCCAAACAAAAACAAAATTAAGATAATCTGTCAGTCCTCGACAGGAAACCGACGTTTATAAATGATTGAATCATTGTCTTGTTTATCTTTTGTCGTCCGTCTTAATATGTTCCATATAGCTAAGTGGGTACTGTTCAGGGAAATGATATAGCCAGATTGAAGTGTTCTATTAAGGAATGAAACATCTCACAAATCCAGACAGTTCTTGAATTTCTTGCCCATGATTTGGATGTTTGCGGTGCATCATAAGACAAAATATAAATTGATTTAAAGTTGGCTGGAGTGACACCTGACCCAGCGTAGACAAATTTGATCTTATAGCAACAGAAATTAACCGAAAGACTATTGATCCCTGAAAATATGCTAAGCCGATTTGTGTGTCATAAGCCAATTGTGTTATTAAGTCAGTAATAGTATCGGGGTAGAGGAGAAGGGGAGGGAATAAACCAATAATGCTAGCAGATATAGGATATTTATTGTAGTTGGTGTGTTTCCATCTAAATATTTAAGCAAATATTTGTGTGTGTGTGAATTTGTGATCGGATTAATTACATGCACAGAAATGACGACGGGTGCACACTTAACTCGACGTTTATGCTATCAGAGCATTCCATCAATTTGGATAAGGATAAAGCAACAGACCAGAAAATATAGTTTGTTTGTCCTTGTCGCTAAATAGTTGTGACTCAGATCCGAGAATAATTTTAAGGACATCTCCTGCAGATAGTTCCAACAATAGACCCTGTCCCATGGACTCTTCTCCGTTGTGAACCGTAGACGATCTGGATATCTGAGCTTCTGTCCTACTCGTACCACGACTGATATAAGCTTCTAATGTACTTGAAGCCTTTACGCCAACGTTCAGACTGACGTAATACAGACCTGACTGGGTGATGTGTACTTGGTGATCGTCAAAACTGTACAAGTCGGTGTTAACGCTGGATCCATTGAATGGGAGAGGATCTACTGGATCGACTCCCACGTCATAGCTGCTAGTACGAAACACGGACCAAGCATGCTGATTGCCTTCAACTGGAGTATATTGAAACCCAGCAAAAGAAGTCTGTCTATCGCCATCACTGTATAGCTCCCCAGATATGTAATTAATGTATACATAATCACCTTCGACAAGGTCGGCCATGACAACATTGTTCAAAGTATCTTCACCATTATTTGACGTACTGCCTCGCCATATCTCTGCCAAGACGCCGTTTGTAGCAGAGACGACCTGGGCCCTAATGCTGTTGGTAGCAGTGACTCCACAACTGAGGGTAAAGAAATAGAGACCAGCTTTTGTTATTGTATAACGGGAACCAGTCCAATCACCACCTGTGTCTACTAAGACATCATCAAATGGCAGCTCTCCATATGTTGTGTAGCCAGTCTGACGAGCGACGCTGAATATCTTCTGGTTTGAACTGGACAAGAAAGTTTGCAGATCAAAAGCCGTGAATGAGGTCTGTCGACCGGAATCGCTGAATAAATTAGACAGATATTCGTTTGTCACCTTAATGGTCAAGCCAGCGTTAACAGTCTGGATAAAGTCACGTGACAGTGTATCAATACCCGTATGCGACGTACTGGTTCGAAGTATGTCGGCATTGTAGGAACCTCGGATATTCATGTTGACCTCGCAACCACTCATGGCACCAGCATTGAGGTGGAAGAAATAGATGCTGGTCTCTTCGACGTCGAGTGTGTTGTTGATCCTGATAAAAATGACATCATGTAATGGATATTTCTAATAACATTACTAATAGTGGATATATTGATATAGGTCATTCCGCAAATGCACTTTACTGACCTGTTCCAGCCGTCTCCAATATTAACGACAACATCGAGAAAGTTCAGTGGATCAGCTGCTCCAGAAATATTTGTTGTCCTGGCAACAGAGACAGCTGTGGGCAAGGCTAGCGAGAGAAATAGAACTGTTTGTAACCTGTAATATGGTACCCTGCAACGTTAACTAATGGTTACAAATTAATAAATGTCGTTATGTGTTATTTGTTCACCGTTACATGTCATAAATGTATCCCACTGACACTTACACGAGGCTCTTGTTGTGACGATTGATGTCGCTGTTACTGGTGTGAAACCAAACTCTAAATGAAACGTAAGATATTATTCAGTTGATTATTAAATTATATAGAAATATGGCTTCATGTTTAAAACATTTGAAATGGCAAACTGGCCGAATTAAAGTCCCCGGATGATATCAATATTTCTGATTAGCATATACATATCTATTGCCTTGCATAATTGTATTTTCCAGCTTTCCTTTCTGAACCAGGCCAGAACATTAAATTGTCGCATTAATATCGATTAAGCATCGAAGAATTACTCTAAAAACGTGTGTACAGTATGGCCTTTCTCGAGATTAGAACTTTTCTTGTATAACAAATCAAACTTACCACAAAGAACAATCCAGAAGATTAATGCCGGACTAAGAACTCTTAGGATATTCATCAAAGCCATGACCTGTTACTCGTTTCTATAAACGTTACTGTGGAAGATTACGATGTCAGAAATTAAGAGTACTCCATACGACATCTGGTAGGGTTATCTGTCGTTCCCAGGGTATCAAATTAGATGTAGTTTTAACCTATTGCGCGTTTAACAAATAGGTCAGTGTCTGGGTATTTGCTTAGTGCTTAGTACAGTTACGTAATCCCGTTGAATCGAAAGATTGAATTATAAATATAACGCTAACCATAAGATAATGATAACTTTATGGTTCTCGTGGTTGTTATGACATAAAAGGTTCCTTCTTAACTGCTATTTATTTATGACATTTCGGTAAAAATACAGACTCGTGCACTTTATCAAAAATGTAACTTCCTTTCCTTTATGTTTTATTACTAACGGAAGACAATAACAACTTCATGGTTCCCGTGGTTGTTATGACATAAAAGGTTCCTTCTTAACTGCTATTTATTTATGACATTTCGGTAAAAATACAGACTCGTGCACTTTATCAGAAATGTAACTTCCTTTCCTTTGTGTTTTATTACTAACGGAAGACAATAACAACTTCATGGTTCCCGTGGTTGTTATGACATAAAAGGTTCCTTCTTAACTGCTATTTATTTATGACATTTCGGTAAAAATACAGACTCGTGCACTTTATCAAAAATGTAACTTCCTTTCCTTTATGTTTTATTACTAACGGAAGACAATAACAACTTCATGGTTCCCGTGGTTGTTATGACATAAAAGGTTCCTTCTTAACTGCTATTTATTTATGACATTTCGGTAAAAATACAGACTCGTGCACTTTATCAAAAATGTAACTTCCTTTCCTTTATGTTTTATTACTAACGGAAGACAATAACAACTTCATGGTTCCTTTGATAGTTATAACATTTATGTTACTAATACTACAATATAGCCCGAAAGTGTTCGTAACTATGAAATATTAGCCCGTTTTTAAAACTAGTTTTATCGATTGCTGACAAGTAACAAAAGTCTAACTTGGGTCTTGTCCACCGACACCTTTTTAATGAAGCAAACAGTGAAATAAAACATGAAATGTCGTTTTTACGTATTAAAAATGCAGTTTCATACACTTGGGGACAAATTTACTAAATCACATTTTGATCAGATCATAAACTGTTCCAAGTGGGTTTGATGTATTAGAAAGGTCATTTAACAAAATGGTGTATATATAACAAGGGGCCACCAGCGACACATTCCTTTACAACACTCATTATTCGTGGACGAGCTATATCAAGTTGAAATAATACGTTAACGAATGAACATCTCTGTCAGTTTTTAAAATTAACTATTAGCATGAAAATATTTCTTTTTAAGTAATAACCAAATTTATTTTATTTTAATATATGTTTTTCAAAAGTAAATCTTTGTCATTTCATGCATGGTTTTGTGTCCTTTGTTGAGATGGCTCGGGCTGTTTGTTATTTTACCAAACATTAATTTACATCACGTATTAATTGATTTTGTAATACAGGTATGCCGGATTAATATTATTAAGTTTTAAGTTCTTTTTCTCTTAGAAATTTGTACAATCGTAAGTCATGTATGTTGTTGAAACCTTTACGGTTGTCGTGAAAAATACCTACCCAGTGACGATGCAGCCATTTTTATAACAACTTTATATTTGAATTTATTAATGATTTTTAAAATACTATTACTAATACTACTACTACTACTACTACTACAAATAATAATAATAATAATAATAATAATAATAACTAAACACAATCTTTAATGGTACAGGTACTGGTGAGTTTAACATTATTTCTCTAGGAATGTGACAAAAATTTATAGCTTATTTTATTAATATTTACCAGCCACAACATTTGTTTGAGACTTTCTAGAAAGATGAAGTACTTTATTAAAATAACAAATTCTGCCTAATTACTTGTTATAAAATATTTGTTGGAATGTGGTAAATCTAGATACTAGTTCTACAGTAGAATACTCTTGTATGGAATAATGATGGGTGAAATTTTCCCATATCTAAAAGGTATTTCCAATTCCTAACTCACACAGAGTTCATTCATTATAATTAAAAAATACACTTGTGTAGAATACTGATGTGTGGAAAGTTCCTATGTGAGGAAGTCTTTTTGGCTTACCATGGGTACATATGTTTTAAATTTAAGTAGAAATCTTAGAAAAAACAAACAATATTCCCCTTTTAAATTAAATTATGTAGAAAGTAGCTTTTCTGTATACAATGACTGCACAATATTGTTTGAAAAATCATGCATTTTATAAACAAAAAATAAAACACTGTTGGTTGTTCTTGTTACCATTAACATCAATGGCAATTTAGTCAAAACACTACCACTGACTAATGTCAATGCTGAGTGATAAAGTGATGTTTGAATGTGTGAGAGTATTGTTCTGTGGAGTTAATTTTCCTTTCAATTTCCACTCAAGAGTATTTTACTGTATAAAAGATAAGGCTCCATCTGTTTCATAAACTACAGTTATGATCAATAGTAAAGATCTTACAGCTTTGACGTTAGATTACTACTACTACTACTATTAGTAATAATTATAATTGAAACAAATAAGAACAATAATGTATATTTTAATAATGTATATTTAATAAAGTGCCTTTACTAGCAGGAGCAATTCAAAGGCGCTGTACAGTGATACTACAAATAATATATCTGTAAAAGCACAATAATAGATTAAAACAATATTCATTATTTTTCTGTGAAGGCAACCTTGAACAAGTGCATTTTCAGAACAGATTTAATTTTTTCAAGAGATGATGCTTTACACCATCTGCCGGCAATCTATTCCATAAAGTGGGGGTTGCAACACTAAATGGAGAATCTCCTTATGACTTGAGCTCAAACAGGTATTTAGGTGCCATGTCATTGATTGATGATTGATGTTTTACGGCCAGTTTGGTGCACATGGTAGGCTAAATGGGCCGAAGTGCCATGTCATTGATAGATTTATAAGTTATTAGTAAAATCTTCAAATGGATACGGTGTTTAACAGATAGGCAATGTAGTTTTTAAAGAATTGGGGTGATATGATCAACGTTTGGGGTATTTGTGTATATAGCTCTATATCATCAGCATACAATGATAGATAACGCCATATCAATGCACAATGATCCCAAAGGACGGGTATACATTGTGAAAACAGGAGGACCAAGAACTGTGCGATTTGGTACACCAGATAACAATAACTGAACATAGATAAAATGCCATGAATAAACACTCTCTGGGAGCGTTGTTCCAGATAGGATCGAAACCATTCCAGTACTTTACCTGACAGACCGAACATGTCTTTCAACCTAGGGAAAAGTGCATTATGACCAACTCTATCAAATGCAGCAGACAAGTCCAGAAGAACAAGTAATACTGGCTTACCTTGATCAATTGACATCATAATACAATTTTTCACCCGAACCAATGATGTTTCAGTGCTGTGGCCACTTTTAGATACATACTGTACTTTAGATACTAGTTCTACAGTATAATACGTGTTGAATAGTGATGTGTAAAATATTCTTATATCTTGAAGATATTTCCAATTCCCAGCTCACAGTCGATACATTATGATTAAACAATACTCTTATGTCAAAGGGGGGAGTTTTTCACCCAGCCAGGCAACTGGCAAGGTTTTCTCGACCGAACATGCCACATATTCTAAATTTATTTCGAATTAGTCTCCATGGGTAAGCTATAAATTACAGACCATATGCGTTTCCCTCATTGGAGGTTGAGAGCCACGCTAAAAACTGTCATTTCGGCCATTATTATGTGTGGATAATTACTTTGTGTGTAAGTCTTTCTGGGTTACCCTGGATACATAGGTTTCAAATGTAACTAGATATCGGTATTATTGACTAAATAAAGCTACTGCCATTTCTATAACTTGAGATAAAAATGTAACAGGTCTCTAATTGTTCAGATTATTACAGTGCAATTTTTTTTAAATAATTATTAATGGTTGTTCAATGGCAACTTTCAGGGATTTTGGGAAAACACCCAGAGATAATGAGTTATAATAATAATAATAATAATAATAATAATAATAGTATTTTATATAGCAGATCATTCAACATTAGTTTCTTTAAGGAGCTTTAGATTTAAAACACAAATAAAACCTATTTTAAGCTCATATAGCACGAATACATTTCATACATAATAAACTATTTTGAATATTATAAATACGCCAAATTAAATAAATGGATTTTAAGAACCTTATAAAATATGTCTGCAAAACTGGTGTTATATGTTCCCTTTTGCAAGTGCGTATCATCAGACGTGCAGCACAGTTCTGCACTCGCTGTAGGTGGTTTTTCAGAGAGAGAGAGAGAGAGAGAGAGAGAGGTGAATATTATATAACAATGCATTGCCATAGTTCAGTCGAGAAATAACAAGGGCCTGGACTAAATTCTTGCATATCTCATCATTTATGAACTTACGAATAAGTCTTATATTTCGTATTTGATAATAACAGGACTTACATATAGAATTCACCTGGTTCTTAATTCCTAGAGTATTATCCAATATAATTCCTAGATTTCTTACAGACATGGAAGAATTTATATAACTGGATACTACCGTAATGTGAATTATGTCATGTCCTTATTCAATTTCAGCTTGTTGCTGTTCATCCAAGTACTTATGCCTTTAATATAAGCTTCAATTGAGGATGAAATATCATCCCATTTATCACGTGCCTTGAAAGTCATGTACACTTGTATATCATCGGCCTAGCAATGATATTTAATATTATGCCGTTTAATAATTTCACCAACTGGTTTTGTATACATACAGTAATTATTTGGCTCAAAAAGAATACCTACATGTGGTGATGTTTTATCCGCCACTTATACACAGTGAGTTGTGTCGGCGAGGTACGACTTTAACCAAGTTAATGCCTTTTCCTTGATTGGAAAGGAGAATTCTAATCGCTTCAGTATCATTGGATGATCGATTACATCGAAAGCTGCAGATAAATCAAGCATAAGTAATCCAGTCTTGGATCCTTCATCCGGAGCCTCAGCAATGTCACTGCGCACTTTCAAGAGAGCAGTTTCTGTTGAATGACCTCTACGATAAGCAAACTGATAACTATCATGTAGGCCATTGTGCTCTAATCAGCGCGGTTATGGTGGCTCTTTCCAAGCACAAAGGCATCACTGACTCATCCATTGACCTATTGATAATGGCTGTTATCAGTGGCAGAAATTGATCCACACATTTCTTCAAAAGTCAAGTGGGCAGTGGATCCAAATCATATGATTTGTTCGGAGACTTGCTGATTATCTCCTTCATCTCACCTTCAGAAGCTGATCAAACATTTCGAACATATTTCCGTTAAACATAATATCTGCATCCATGGATATTTTGCAGGTAGTATTTGGGGAATCAGATATGAACTGATTCCTGATGATTGTTGTTTTCCTTATGGAAAAAGTGCTGAACTTGTCCGCCAGGAGTTCAGCAGAGATAAAATGTGGAAGATTCACAATTGGGTTACTTCCCATCAAGTTCTTAGTTAATCTTAAAATATTATTTTTATCTTTTTCACATGAATATGACAGTTTGTTTTCAAAGGTGTGTCTGATTTAATTTCATGTTATCTGATCACTTTCTTATTAACACTGAGCTATCTTAACCGAGACAGTCTATTTCAACTAATGCCGTTCCATTCGGGAAAGTTTTTGGTGTTGACAGTAATTTGGGGCACTTTGTAGAGACAAATCCGCGTTTAGGAGAAAGAAATGCCAAGAAAGTCTCTACTTCCAGGACACAATTGGAACGAACGAGCTGCAAAGAAACATATAAAATACTAGAATGAAACAAATCAGGATTAGTTTGCATACTCGGTATGAAACGTTTAAAGTTAATAAGATTCCTGTTAGAAATATCTAATTGCAAAGTTAGACTACTACAGCAATAAGATCAAAGTATGCAAGATAAATCAAAGGACTGTTTTTGGTGTTACGAACAGTTATTCCATAAAATAAGAAATTCCACCCGAATACTATTATTGACACGTGTAGTGTTGCTGTTAAATAATACTGGGTTATACCCTTTTAAAACAATACACCGGAAGTGATGCCGCAGTGGATGGACTTTGACCCTTCGCCTCTAGCGTGAAATGTGAGTTAGCATTTTTGTTTTTGGTGTCTTCTTGGTGTCTTATTTAGAATAAACTGTTGGTTAAATGATGACGTCTCGTGATGAATACATTATAACCCAGACAAAGATAGTGGCCATTGTAGATATATTTAAGCATATTATCTATGAAAACTGCCCAAAACACTAGCATCGCACATTGGTAGACCTTTCATTTCCCTACATCAGTATGTGAAATTACCTGCTAACATTTTAAGCTCATCCACTGGGTAAAAGCATTCCTGACACAAGTAACAGTTATTATAATAGTTCATGTCTTTGTTACATCTAATATTGACTATTGCATCTCTGTAGTATGTGCCATAATTAATTATTAAACCGAGCTCATTGAGCGAATTTAAAATTGTGTAGTACGTACAGTGATACAAACTTGAGAACTCAGGTCATTTAGTCAGATGCTATTGGAGTTACCTGTCTCTGGGCTCTAGACATACGGCTAGTAAGCGTTTTGGGTATCAATTCACCACCATCCACACTTTATGGAACAGGTCTTAGGCTGAAATTAGAACTGTGTGATTTCTTGGAAAGCTTAAATCTGTTCTATAAACTGAACTCTCCAAGGTTGCTTTCAGCGGCAAATAATTGTAATCGTTCAAATTTCTTGTTGAGTGTTCTTACAACTTACTGAACTATCATTGTGCATCGCCTTTAAATGACTTGTGTTATTAATAAGTATACAATGGAAGTACATTATAACACCAGGTATAGTAGGAGACATGTACACCCTGAATCTATTAGCTTTGTAAATTAATTAATTGGCGGGAAAATACAATCTATTCAGTTAAAATGATAAAATTCACGTATACGTAGTAATCTAGTTCCTTGCTGGTAAATGACAGGTAAATTTCACTTGACCCAAGGATTCTAAACTAGTAACAACGTAGGGTATGAAACAACGAGGAAACATTAATAGTATATAGTAGGATAAAATTCTAATGTAAGTAAACCTTTTTAAATTAATAAATAATAAGCTACTCAGTCGTAACATTAATTTCTTAATTGTAAAATCTTTTCCTGATAAATAATCTCTCAAACTGTAGAACTGAGTAGAGCCTGTGTCAAATGACATACACGGATCAGGTTAGGCACCGGCAATGGTCCTTTTCATTCCAAAGATTCCCGAAGTACTGGCCAATCAGAGGCTGGCTAGCGTTTGACCCCGGTGACAAGAGTCCAGCTGAACTATTTCCAGCTACGTCAGAAAACACCGGCTCTGGATGTAACCAAAGTCTTTTTCCAGTGATGAAAGTAGATAAGGTTATTAAAAATATATTATAATGCTGTACGTTAATCCGGTGAAACCTGTTCTTTCTAGAATATCCAGATGTCTCCCATAAATACGTGAGAAATGACTTAAATTTATATTTTAGTGTGAGTTTGATAATTCGAAATTGCCATCTGTATTTCAATTGGTTTTTTGGTCTGAAAGATCAATATATGCTGCCCTATTTGTTTGGCCACAGTTAGAAATAAGTTGTCAGTTCAATATTTTATATTATAAGCCTGAATGTACCTTCTACATTGCCCCATAAATTTGATGTGAAGGGACCATGAACAAACGATTATTTCAATGAATAATAAATCCTGTTCAGGATTTAGCCCTGAAAAGAGAGTCATTATTTTCTCACAATGCAGTTCACTTTTGGCTATGTTTGTAGTCACAACTAACTAATCTGCTTTTAAACTGTCAACAACAGATACATTTGTAATAGTATTTGATTTTATCGAATTGCAGTCCAGGTTGGCAACCAAAGTCGATTTTAATAGAGTAAAATACTACAAATTATGACAGTTATTACGAAAGGACTCAAAAAGGTAGCCAACTCCTGATTGGCCGGACGATTTACCGAGGATTGCCGATCTGAAAAGGATATTGGCGAGTTCATGGGTAACTATATTCCTGTTTTGTTTATGAATCACCCGGCTAGGCTAGCAGGCTTAAGTACCATGTCACTGCCTCAAAGCTTTTATAATGATCTCATATACGTAGGGTTAATTTATCAATATAGTTGTCATCACCTACCTAATATAAATACGTTGTAGATTAGTTAAAAAGTAAATTGTGTACGTTTATATGGTAATGGTTAAATTAGTAATGTTTGTATGTCAGAACTTCTAAATCTAATTTGTAATAGGATTATTTCTATTATTTTAATAGGCGTTTAACTACGAACATAATAAAGGTATAAATGGTTATGTAAGTGACAATATAATATTAAACACGTTTAACCGTTAAAATGATTAGATTCAACTATATATATATATATATATATATATATATGTGTGTGTGTGTGTGTGTGTGTGTGTGTGTGTGGTTGTGTGGGTGTCTCTCTTTGTGTGTGTGTGTGCTGTAACAAGTTCTAGATGGTATCACGTTAACACTAGAATTTCTCCATATTTCTCCATAAACTATACTTCTTCTGGTTTCTAGGTTTAAAAGCATAGCACGTCCGAGCTGGTCCGTTCCACGGGGGAGTATCTTGTAACGAGGTGCTTACCCAGTAAATAATCGAATTTATGTCCATATTTTAATATTTAATTTCTCAGTTAAATACGGGAGCGTATGAACTTTCTTCAGATCTCAGAGCCGCTATTGGTTATGGGCATTTTGTCATTTAATCAGGTTATTGGTGTTTAACAATAATTATTGTCTCCAATATCAGCCTGACCTACGGCAAGTTAGTTATGGTATTTATATTCGCGTCTACGTTATCAGATAATTTGTGAGGGACAGCCATAATAAAGCGATCAAATAATGTTTTTTTTTTAAATCTAGAATACCACAACGAGACAGCTCTACCGTGTCATCACAAACCGAACGACCAACGATATAGCGCATCCATTTTCTCAGAAAACCTTTCCAGAAATGCTTTAAGCGTATAAACCAGACCGTCCTTTCCTGAATATTAATACATCGCTTCCCCCGGTTAGATAATGTAATTCTAGTCAGTAATTCCAGTCCACGTTTTGCCTACGTCAGTTATATTTGGTCACCTAATGTACCGGTGTGTTCCACTACAGCACGTTATTATAGTCACATGTTGATATTCTGAGAAATACGTCTCTCCCGTGTAATGAACGTAATTATAAGATAATATAGCTCGGTTGGAATGGCTCATCGTATATTTCAGACGAGTCCTACGAAAAAAACAGACGGCTGAATTGTAAATAACACCAATTTACTCAAACCAGACATGTCTTGACTTCTCGGCTCCAACAACTGTACTCCGCAACACTACCGTATTTATTAATTCATTTTTATTATTTCGACTAGACATATAACAACGACTGAGGTTTGTTGAAACAGAGCTGTAACTACGTTAGCAGAATGTTACCTCCTTGTAATTACCACGTCTTCCACTAAAAGTGACGGAGTAAAATATTTAATCTTTGCTCAGGATGAAACGACCTTGGAAGACCAAGAATAAAGAAGAAATTTTATTAAAATAGAGAAATAAACACTCGTAGTAACGTCTGACAGCATTTCGATAAAGCTATGACAACCCATAAGGTAATTAAAACGACAACTTCTGTTCCCGTAATTAATTGGCAAACATTTGTCTCAAAGTATGATCGCAATTAAGGGATATCTTAATGGAGGTAGGGGGATATTTGGCTTCAAATCTCGATCCAGCTATGTTTGAAAGGTGTTTCATCTTTCACTCAGTCTCACCATCTTTGGAAGGCGATCAGTTATTTAGCTTGCCGTGTGCACTAAAGTGGTCGTACTGCAGTAACTGTCACTTTTCATACATCGTATATAGTCCCTTAATATATGGTATCAGTTTTTTATTGCTCAGTTTTTCTTGAACTTGTTTTTAATGGTGAATTCGTATTCCGTAAGCTCAGTATCTTGTTATGTGAAGTTAGCAACATAATGATTAGTATACTTTATTATATATAATATGGTTGACGTCGGAACAGTTTAATTATTGAATTATTGAAACATTGAATACTGAAACCAAATATACTAAATGCTACATTTTACCGTATAGCTGTATTAGTCCTCAATTTTGTTTCTGAGGGTGAACTATCCCTTTAAGGGATACTTCAAGCTCACATAACTTAGTGTAGTGGGAAGATTAGTTCAATGTTTGTTCATTATGTGTGGAGCAAAAATATAATCACAGCCAAAAAATAAAGTCTTCCAAATACACAATTAATAGTTATTTTATTAGCAGAAAAGCGTTATGAATCCTCCACATTTTAATGGCGTTCCATTACTCTTTTAGTTGGGATAAGGATATAGAAGCAGACCATTAAATATAGTTTGTTTATCATTATCACTGAAGAGTCGTGATTGGGATCCAAGAATAACTTTAAGTACATCTCCTGACGACAGTTCTAACAATAGGCCCTGTCCCATAGAATCTTCTCCGTTGTGAACCGTAGACGATCTGGATATCTGAGCTTCTGTCCTACTCGTACCGCGACTGATATAAGCTTCTAATGTACCTGAAGCCTTTATACCAACGTTCAGACTGACGTAATACAGTCCTGACTGGGTGATGTGTACTTGGTGATCGTCAAAACTGTACAAGTCGGTGTTAACGCTGGATCCATCGAATGGGAGAGGATCTACTGGATCGACTCCCACGTCATAGCTGCTGTTACGAAATACGGACCAAGCATGATGATTGCCTTCAACTGGAGTATATTGAAACCCAGCAAAAGAAGTCTGTCTCTCGCCATCACTGTATAGCTCCCCAGATATGTAATTAATGTATACATAATCACCTTCGACAAGGTCGGCCATGACAACATTGTTCAAAGTATCTTCACCATTATTTGACGTACTGCCTCGCCATATCTCTGCCAAGACGCCGTTGGTAGCAGAGACGACCTGGGCCCTAATGCTGTTGGTAGCAGTGACTCCACAACTAAGGGTAAAGAAATAGAGACCAGCTTTTCTTATTGTATAACGGGAACCAGTCCAATCACCACCTGTGTCTACTAAGACATCATCAAATGGCAGCTCTCCATATGTTGTGTAGCCAGTCTGACGAGCGACGCTGAATATCTTCTGGTTTGAGCTGGACAAGAAATGTTGGAGATCGAAAGCCGTGAATGAGGTCTGTCGACCGGAATCGCTGAATAATTTAGACAAATATTCGTTTGTCACCTTAATGGTCAAGCCAGCGTTAACGGGCTGGATAAAGTCGCGTGACAGTGTATCAGTACCCGTATGCGCTGTACTCCTGCGAAATACGTCGGCATTGTAGGAACCTCGGATGTTCATGTTGACCTCGCAACCACTCATGACACCAGCATTGAGGTGGAAGAAATAGATGCTGGTCTCTTCGATATCGAGTGTGTTTGCAAGTCTGATAAAGAGGATATTATATAATGGTGGTTAGCAAGATCTCTAATACCTTTGGCGGTTGCATTGATCTTGAATGAGTGGCAGCTATTAAAATTAGTTTTTGCACAAACCTGTCCCATCCATCACCCACATCAACGACAACGTCTAGAAAGCTGAGTGGATCAGCTGCTTCAGTAACGTTTGTTGTCCTGGCAACAGAGACGGCTGTGGGCAAGGCTACCGAGAGAGGCGCGCAATAAGAAACATTTAAGCAAACATTAAGTAAGTAATTCCACCAGTCCAATCCGCATTTTATAATCTACCTGGTTTGTTGTTGGCGTAATGCATTACTCCATACTTACTCGATGGCGCTGCTGTTGTAAAGGCTCTGGTGGCTACTGGCGAGGAGATCATTTCTGAAATAGACACATTTGATGGCTAGGGTGATGACAGGTATTCTACTAATATAATAACACACTTAAGAAATAGTAATTGTATGTTCTGGCTTTCATCATACAACAAACTTTAACATGGTCGGTGATGGATCGATATGTACTGTGACCTATATTCGGTGGAGTTCTTTAGGTAAACATAAAAGTCGGAATGGTATAGTGAAGTAAAACGGTCTGCCAGCTCGCCAAACAAACACATTCTTCACTTAGATGCTTTGTATTATTTGCAGAATAACACAAGATTGCTATAATTTCTAATTCGTATTTCAGACTCATTTAGGGATCAATGAGCTTCTGGTAACGTGGATTGCTGCTTTTCAGGCATGCAACCTACCAACAAGGAATATCCAGAAGATGGCTGCCGGTATCATCGCTCCCATCATTGTGATCATCCTATAGGTGAACTCCTACATCGGATGATGGAGGTCACCTGTCATTAAATTAGTGCCAACAACAGCATCTGGTTATCTACTCATTAGTCGTCCTTCGGCGTCGTATCAGAGGCCATTATCTATAAACGTTATCTTATCCTCAATTAAACACGTGACATGTTATTCTCAATTAAACACGTGACATTGTTTGTTCAGAAAACAGCTTGATGGGTTTTATTTAGGAAAGAAAAACCAAAACAAGTATAAGTTTACTGTTATATGGTTAAATAACGATGTGTGTTTCCACAGTTTGTATATATTCATTACGTATAAAGTCTCGTACAGTGTCTAGCATCGGCTTCCTAATTCGAGTGTTTGGTTTATCATCTGCCCCAGTCGCAAAATGGTTAGTGCCTTATGCCAGAAACCTCCAAGTCCCGGTTCGAATCGCACCCATACCTGTATTAATGAAATAGTTCCCTGGAGAGTTGACCTTTGAACCACGTTCCGGGTGTAAGCAGTGCCGAGGCTAAATAACTCGCCCACTTTACTCACTAGAATTTCGCGTTGGAGATTGATGTGATGCGTCATGGTAACATTTAACACTTAACAAAAACCGTGCATTTGCGTAGGTGTGTCTTTCTCCCAGCAAGATATTCAATACAATCACAGTAGAAATATTTAATATCTCTTTTAAGCATTCCACGTGTCAAAACAGACTACAAAATAGCTATCTATGGGTATTTAGAAAGTGCGGGTTCAGGTTAAATCCGAAAGAAGGCTAGAATCTTATAATAACGATTGAATTCATCATCTCCGGTTAAGTGCGATTTGTTCCATTGAATCTTACGAAACAGACGCTGTGATATATCAAGATATAGCACAAAGAACACGCCAAAAACAAATTTTGTTTTGTTTTCTTTCAGGAAATAAGTTAGTTGGTGTACGTTGATAGTTGGATAGTTAATCTCTTTCGAATGGTTCAGTTCGGAAACGGAAGCAATAAAATTCCGGTGAAAATAGACTGTTTGTTGTCGTCGCTGTAGAGTCCGGAGCTGTCTCCCAACGTCACCTTAATAGTGTTGCCAGCTTCCAGCTCCAGCAGCAGACCTTGCCCCATGATGTCCGGATCTTCGTGATAGCGATCCCCGCGCGATATCACGGCTTCCGTCCTGCTATCGTCCCGGATTATATACGCCTCGAGCGTCTCGCGCCGATCGACGCCCACGTTCAGATGGATGTAGTAAATTCCGGACTGGGTGATGTGGACGTTGTCGTCGTCGAAGCTGTACACGCCCGTGTTGACGTGGGCGCCCTGGAATGGCAGCGGGTCGAGCGGGCCTAAATCGGGCTCCACGCTGGTTGTCCGGTACACAGACCAAGCGTGCTGCGAGCCATCCCTTGGACTGTAGTGGAAGCCACCAAAAGAGATCTGACGATCGCTGTCGCTGTACAGTTCGCCCTCTAAGAAGTCGATGTAGACGAAGTCACCTTCCTCCAGGTTGCCCATGACGACTGTACTCAGCGTGTCTTCGCCGTTGTAGTTCGTGTTCTTTCTGTAGATCTCGGATAGCACACCGGCGACGACGGATTTTATCTGGGCTCGTACCCCTCCGGCACTGGTTACGCCGCAGCTGAACGTAAAGAAGTACAGACCGGCTTTTTGTATGGCGTATCGCGTGTTATTGTCCCAGCTGTGGCCGACATCGACGAGTACCTCGGTAAATGGCAGTTCTCCGTACACGTCGTATCCGGACTGACGAGCGACGCTGAATATCTTCTGGTAGGAGTCGGACAGAAAGTCCTGTAGACTGAAGGCGCTGAATGACGTCTGTCTACCGGAGTCACTGAATAGGCTAGACGTAGAATTGTGGACCAGTTTGATTTTGGTATCAGCGCTGACTGGTAAAATGATATCTCTCGCCAATGTGTCGGTACTTGTATGAGATGTACTCTGACGTAAGATGTTGACGTTATGGGCTCCTCTCATGCTCAAAGTAATCGGTTGTTCTCCAACTGCACCGGCGTTCATGTGAAAGAAATAGACGCCATCTTTTGGAATCGTCAGGGTATTCGTCAGTCTGGAACGCAGTAAACAATGTTTAGAATTTAGTTCATATTTCCAGAGAAAGAAATTTAAGAGAAAAAATATAAAACTAAGAAAGGCTTAAACATATATATATATATATATATATATATATGTGTGTGTGTGTGTGTTACAGTTAATCTGTATAGTCAAGTAATATGTATCTTACCTGAAATTGTCAATGTAATCTGTATTAAATCTCAGTTAGCAATAGACATATTATCTTAACATTTCAGGTAAAATATATATTACCAGGTTATACATATTAACTGTACGTATTAACTGTAACACACACACACATATCACTTCAAAGAGCTACCTGTTCCAACCGCTAGCAAAATTTACTACTTCCTCTGGGAAAGGCATCGGGTCTTCGGCGACTAACAAGTCGGTTGTCCTGGCAACGTACACTGCTATAGGCAGTCCTGGGGGGAATATATAAACAATGACTTGAGTTTGTTTGGCGTCATCACGTTTCAGTGAAATCGCTTCGAAACGTTTCATGAAGATGGTGTGTACATTGGGACGCATCAATCTTGTCAAATTGGAGAACTACTTCTTTTTTAGTCAGAATAAAATAGAATGATTCAACCAATTATTGCTATTATTTGGTCAATATTTCGGAGGGGGGGGGGAGGACTCACCTTGGCCAGAAGTGGTGGTGGTGGTCGTAGGATCTGTTGTAGTGGATGTTGGTGTCGGTGTCGTGGCGGTGGTAGTCGTGGCTGTTGTAGTGGTTGCAGTGGTGGTGGTTGTTGTCGATGTGGTGGTTGTAGTGGTGATCTCTGAAAAATTTATAAATACCAATGTTGCTGTTTTATGTGTGCGTTTGCCAAATATGAAACAGCCTTCAGGCATAAATCAGTCATGGTCTGCACAATGCCCTTGGGAAACTATATATATATATATATATATATAATGGGCTTTCCAAAGTCTAACTGGCAGCGCGGTTTGCTACAGATCTCAACGACCATCGTAAAAACCGTACACCGTAAAAACACCAACCATCACATATATATATATATATATATATATATATGTGTGTGTGTGTGTTTATTAATAACTCATTAAAGCAAGATATTAAAAGCGCTCAAAAACTAATTTATCTTCAATACAACCAATAAGCACAATATTAGACAACTTGCCTTCACAGTTAGATTCCTCGTGAGAAACGCAAGCTTTTATTTCGTCATTAAACTCCAGAGGATTCGGACAAATCTGTAGCCAAGCTTCACACTCTGAACACGACCAGTACGTGGAACAGTTGTACACATTACCGTATGTTCCATCAATACACTCTCCTTCCTCATTTGTTGGACATTCGAAACCGAACACAGCGACGCCAGCGACACCTGGTGTTAAAAGACGAAGAAGGTTAACGCATAGTTGTCGAGTTTTCTACCTTTCCCTGCGAGTACGATGCAGCTTGGAATTTTTTTATGATTATTTTTGAATATATCATAATTCATTTATATAGATTTGTTGAATTGGTAGCTGCAGCGTAGTAAAAGTAATTTTTAGTTTTTAAATATTGTTTTTAAATTGTTTTTCTCGATAGATATTTCACCTGAGTGATAGGTAGTTGTCGCATGAAAACCGAAGGTTCTGGTTTAAGGATGCTCTTTAATCCAGTTAGAAGCTAAGGTTTAGTGTAAAATGATGATGATGATGATAATGATGATTGATGTTTACGGCCACTTTTGTGCACAGTGTAGGTTAAATGGGCCGAGTGACCTCCAAAGGTAATGAAGCGAACTCAACGAAGAAACACCTTTTAGATATGCCCACGCCGAGATTCGAACACGGGTGGTGGTGATCTGTGGTACAACACGCTACCGCTAAACCATGGAGTTGCCCCGAGGTTTAGTAAGAGATGGTATAATTTAATAGAGTACTATCAGTGATGTGAATTGACTCAAATTCATTATCAACTGGAATAGTTGATGCCGTTCGATGTTTTCTATTTTGCAGTGCCAAGGAAAAACATTTGAAACTGTCTGACTGATGAATGTTGTTTAACGACACATCGGCACAATTTAGGCCATTCAGTGTCCTTGAAACTGTCTGACATTATGTTCTATGTTAATGCTGTTAACATGGGACAACATGCAGAAACGCAGGACAATTGTAGAGATAGGGAAGCTACCGAGGCGAGCACAAATTACCCAAACAAATTCTGCGTATGAGTGACGAAAAATCAATATGAGAACATCAAAAAGCGCACTCGATGTACTTCGGTCCTTGCAAATCCGTGCAACATACAACGAAACTGTTACGAACTGACTCGGTATCGTTAATTCCAGTGTACGTTCGGTTCGGTACAGCCGGGTATGGGCTAAAATACGAAAAAATAAGGATCGGTGATTGTTGAATGGTCATCTGACAGTTATAGTGACAATCGTCGGAATGGCAACCTCACACGTCGGTCAAACTGACGTGTCCGACGTTTTTCCGTAACACTGTTCTGGTTTCAAATTATTGTCTGAGAAACATTTTGCCATCAAATACGAGCCAAAGTACGATGATAAAATATGAATTTAATACAAATAAAAATTGATAATCGATCATAACACATTTTTGTCAAATAAAATTATAACCGCCTGCTATTCTATATAGTTATTGGAGAAATTGATCCAGTTAATAATAGGTTTTAAATGCTTCTTTCTGACTTTTTTTCATCTTTCGAAGAAGAAATATACCTTTTCTGTTTTATGACGATTTGTATTTATCCGTTTCTCTGTCGTATTACAACGCCTTGTATAATTCTGTCTTTACTTGACCATGTAGTTTATATTTGATATTCCTGTTAGTCAAACTTGGCGTAGAAATAAAGTTGCTTACAGGTCAATGACCGTATCGGAATATATATATATATATATATATATATATATATATATATAAAACAACAACAAATTTCTAAAGGGCCAATCTCCTCGAAAAGAATCGAGCTCAGTGGCGCACAAAGTACAGGGTTTACGCAATCTCATAGTCAATGTACGATGCAAAATTCATCAACAAGTGATCGGATGGATTAGAAACTTAGGAAACTTAGGAGGAATAAGTAAGTCTGAAAAGATGAGTTTTCAAATGGTGACGGAAAGAAACTGTGCTATTTGATGGCTTAACATGTTCAGGCAGTGAGTTCCAAAGAGTGAGGACAACAACTGAAAAAGTACGAGTCCCAGCATGAGTTTTAACACTGGGAACAGACAACAAGTGAAAACCAAATGAACGGAGTCCTCTCGACTTGGGTGCTAGAGAAAACATGGAAAATAGATGCGAAGTTTATATATATATATATATATATATATATAATTATTATTATTATTAACGGGTTATCCTACAAAACTTACAGAAAGTAAAGATCCATAGTACACATATTAGACGCGTCCTTCTACTCCGCAGCATCTTGTACCTATTGTGATACCGTTGTTGGTTATCCCAAGGAAGAGTTCACAAAGCGTGACGGTCCCCGATGATTTTATATAATGACAGGTAATTCAACATCTGGGGGTGAAGTTTTAGTTCTCAGGCAAATTTAAAAACTGGTCTGAGGTGATAATAACAAATACGTGACTAGGATATGTCATAACTGATAAGATAAGTATATTAATAACAATAATAATTGTCACACTACGATGGACTCACTTAATACCAAACGTTACTCAATTTCGGACAAACGTTTGTTATTTTGCTATCTTCCAAGGAAGTTCCACGTAGCTTTGAAAGCGACGTAGTAACATGTGCTTAATTTAAATAGTTAACGTTTCTAATTAAGAGTGTTGTTTTCATGTGAGTGTGTGTTTTTTTGTAAATAAAAAACGACCCTTGAAAAGTCAAAACAATAAGAAGTAAACCTCCCAAATAGATCATCGAAAATTTAAATTTTATTCCACATTATACAAAGAAGGCGGACTTAGTGCGTCTTGTCCTGGTCAAATGTGGATTTCACATTTTCGTTCGTTGGCGTTCTGTCTCGAGATATTCCGGATCACGGACGCTTCAATTCGGATAGGGAAGCAGCAGTAGGCCAGTGAATATCGTCTGCTTGTCGTTGTCACTGTACAGACCCGATGAATCAGCTAGTACAACCTTGAGCGTGTTGCCCGCCGAGAGCTCCAATATTAGGCCCTGTCCCATTATGTCGGCTCCGTTGTGTCCCCGATCTCCGCGCGATATTACCGCCTCGGTCCTGGTGTCGTCCCGGATTATAAACGCCTCCATGGTCTCTCGTTCCTGGACCCCGACCGTTAGTTGGATAAAGTAAATCCCGGACTGCGTGATGTGGACGTGGTCGTCGTCGAAGAGTCCCGTGTTGACGTGGGCGCCCTGGAATGGCAGTGGGTCCTTGGGACCGAAAAGGGGTTCTTCCTTTTTGGTCCGGTACACAGACCAAGCGTGCTGCGAGCCATCCCTTGGACTGTAGTGGAAGCCACCAAAAGAGATCTGACGATCGCTGTCGCTGTACAGTTCGCCCTCTAAGAAGTCGATGTAGACGAAGTCGCCATCCTCCAGGTTGCCCATGACGACTGTACTCAGCGTGTCTTCGCCGTTGTAGTTCGTGTTCTTTCTGTAGATCTCGGATAAGACGCCCTTCCTGTTGGACTTGACCTGTGCTCGTACGCCCCCGTCATCGACAATGCCACAGGTGAACGTGAACAGATAGAGGCCGGCCTTTTTGATCTTGTATCGCGTGTTATTGTCCCAGCTGTGGCCGACATCGACGAGTACCTCGGTAAATGGCAGTTCTCCGTACACGTCGTATCCGGACTGACGAGCGACGCTGAATATCTTCTGGTAGGAGTCGGACAGAAAGTCCTGTAGACTGAAGGCACTGAATGACGTCTGTCTACCGGAGTCACTGAATAGACTAGACGTAGAATTGTGGACCAGTTTGATTTTGGTATCAGCGCTGACTGGTAAAATGATATCTCTCGCCAATGTGTCGGTACTTGTATGAGATGTACTCTGACGTAAAATGTTGACGTTATGGGCTCCTCTCATGCTCATTATCACCCTTTGTCCATTTGTGGCACCGGCGTTCATGTGAAAGAAATAGACGCCGTCTTTCGGGATCGTCAGGGTATTCGTTAGCCTGGACAGGGCAATACGTATCAATTGTAAATAGGATAGCAGTTAGATATCTAAACTAACGGATTGATTAAATAAAATACGTATATGGGAGTGAGTAAGTGGATGAGTGAATGGGCGAATGAGTCAGTCGGTTATTCATTCAGTCACTAAGTCAGGCAGTCGGTCAAGGAAATCATTTAGAAAAGTGAACAAGCAAACGAGTGACTGACTCAGCGAACAAACAAAATACGGACTCATGCTCATTATCACCCTTTGTCCATTTGTGGCACCGGCGTTCATGTGAAAGAAATAGACGCCGTCTTTCGGGATCGTCAGGGTATTCGTTAGCCTGGACAGGGCAATACGTATCAATTGTAAATAGGATAGCAGTTAGATATCTAAACTAACGGATTGATTAAATAAAATACGTATATGGGAGTGAGTAAGTGGATGAGTGAATGGGCGAATGAGTTAGTCGGTTATTCATTCAGTCACTAAGTCAGGCAGTCGGTCAAGGAAATCATTTAGAATAAGTGAACAAGCAAACGAGTGACTGACTCAGCGAACAAACAAAATACGGACGGACGGACGGACGGAGACAGACGGACGGACGGACGGACGGACGGACGGACAGACAGACAGACAGCAGACAGACAGCAGACAGATAAACAGACAGACAGACAGACAGAAGAGGGGAAGGGTTTATTTACTAATTTACTTTGATATTAACTTACTAAAACAATCTGTTATAAAATTAATATTAATATTTCTCATTTTTTTTCCTATTAAGCCTGGTTTATCGTTTACCTGTTCCACCCACTGCCGAAATTTACAACTTCTTCCCGGAAAGGTATTGGATCTTCTGCTACATTTAAATCTGTTGTCCTGGCAACGTACATGGCAATAGGAAGTGCTGGCGGATGATTAGTGAAAAGTACGTTTAGACTACATTAAATGGATTTTGAACTGTTCTGACATTTTCATAGGGAAATTTTAAAACTTTTTATATGCATGTAAAATTCACACACACACACACACACACACACACACACACACACACACACACACACACACACACATAAAATACGTACCTGGTTTGTATGACGTGGTAGTTGTTGGTGTGGTTGTAGTAGTAGTTGGTGTGGTTGTTGTAGTAGTGGGTGTAGTTGTTGTAGTTGTTGGTGTTGTGGTTGTAATAGTAGTTGTAGTTGTTGGAGTCGCGGTGGTTGTCGTCGGTGTTGTAGCAATCGTAGTGATTTCTGAAAGAGACAAGGAAATAGTGTAAACAAATCATTATATATATATATATATATATATATATATATATGTTGTGTGTGTGTGTGTGTGTGTGTGTGTGTGTGAATATTAACATAGTAATCAGTTGTTTTTTTATCAATGATATTTAGAAAGCTATGTTTCGAAAGGAAAACAAATGGATTAACAGTTCCTAATTCAATATTTAATTGGAGTACTAAGGGCGCCGTTCAAAACTTGCACTCTTTGAGCCAAAAATTGGTAAAACTTTGAGGTAATTTCTGGGGATGGATGCCTCCTCAGGAATAGAACATTGACATAATAGAGTGAACCTCTATTTTGTGGCTTGTCATTCCTGATTTATTAACCGTATCATTTTTTGCGGGTAGGCTCCAGCTCCAATTTAAATCGGGGAACTTGGAACGCCATTAGACTGTCTGGATCTCTTGTTGTTACGATCAGAGTTCAGCATTCTCTGTCATGTGACTAGGGCTAGAATCCTGATTATCGAAATGATTATGAACGGAATGGAGGAAGTTTTGGCTCCCATCTTTTATTGATTCATGGTAACGTCCACGAGTACCTCAACATCGACGTCGTGATCCTCAACCTATCCACGCATCATTTTAGAAAGATTTCGTAGCGCAAATAAAATAAAAAAATACTTTTTCACTCATGAGAGTAAAACAACTTGACTTCGACCCTCTTCGGTGTTCCATCTCCTGAGTCGGCTACACCAATTACCCCCCCCCCCCCTGGAGGAGGTTAACCATGTCCATAAAAGCTTTCCTGCTGATAATTCGATAATTACGGAGAGAGAATATGGCCCGACATCATTTCGCTGCTGCGTTCTGACTGATATTTGCAATTTAACTAATTCCTTGTACATTTTGTATACATTATTGTATTGCCATTCGGCCAAGGGAGCAGCCATCTGTCATCATGGTCTTCCCAAATCGTTCAGACCCAGTTAGTTCCCAGAAGTGTGCCACACACTCTGGACATCGTCCTGTTGGAAGTATTTAGCCTCGGAGTGTTCCGAACGGCTCGCGTTCCACCCTGATCCGGGTTGATGCTAACTTGGACCGTATTAATATCTATGATGTTATTATTAACAATAACAGGCCAAATTGAACGAATTAATCAAAATGTTTCATAATAATAGTAATACACACATAAACAAACACAAACAAACAAACACACACACCAGTTTGTGTGTAATTCTAATTATGTGGGTAAGTTAGATGGTCAATGCTTTGTTTAACCTAATCCTTGTTGATATCTGATATATGTGGCTAGGGACGATTCCCTAGTAAATTAATCTGATCGAATGAAACACCCAATACACCGAAGCAATACTGAACTTCGAACTCAGACACGAAGGGATAGATATATACCAACAGTAGCCACTTTGACTTATACCATGGTACTAACATTACAATAGATAAAGAATGTCTGTGTTCAACACTCAACACAAACTACATAAACTGAATATGTTAACTGAATATGTTACTTACCTACATAGTCCAAATATGTCACATACCCACATATCCCAAATATGTTACATACCTACATATTCCAACTTTGTTACATACCTAGATAGTCCAAATGTGGTACATACTTATATATCCCAAACTTGTTACATACCTACATACTTCAAATATGTTACATACCTACATACTTCAAATGTAGTTACATACCTACATAGTCCAAATGTGTTACATACCTACATACTTCAAATGTAGTTACATACCTACATAGTCCAAATGTGTTACATACCCAAATAGTCCAAATATGTTACATACCTACATATCCCAAATATGTTACATACGTACATACTTCAAATATGTTACATACCTACATATCCCAAATATGTTACATACCTAGATAGTCCAAATGTGTTACATACCTATACAGTTTGAATCTTCGGAAGGCACACATGCTTGGTATTCATCGTTAAACTCCATAGGATTCGGACAATGTTGTAGCCAGGCTTCACAGTTCGAACACGACCAGTACGTGGTACAGTCGTACAGATTGGCGTACATGCCATCAAGGCATTCATCTACTTCATTTCTGGGACATTCGAAAGCCGACACTCCAATATGAGAAACACCTAGTCGCAGACAATGCAAAGTGGAATGTGGCAAACTGATATGGAAAATTCACTGCAACTCCCCCATATATATATATATATGTGTGTGTGTGTTTGTGTTTGTGTGTATGTGTGTATGTGTGTATGTGTGTATGTGTGTATGTGTGTATGTGTGTATGTGTGTCTGTGTGTGCGTGCGTGCGTGCTGTGTGTGTGTGAATAATATTTCCTAGGTCCTGTTATGTCCAGTCTGTACTATGACATTCAAGGCTAACTTTAGTCTCCTTGTCATTAATAAAACCCTATATTATAATTATAGTTTGTATAGCAGACATTAGGTCTGATTTGAAAATGTTAATATATAGAAGGGCAATTCCGCCATAACGGTCTGCTAAAGCGCCGATGTAAATTGTTATAATAGTGACGAGTAGGTCATAGTATTTATTGGATTTGTATGTTTATGAGGTATTTTACCCTCCAGCAAATATCACAAGGCATATTATGCTGCGGTTGAGAAAGTTCCGTTTTCTATGCGTGGAGACCATATTTCCCGGTCCCTGCATTCAAGAAAAGTTGATCTAGAGCTGTATATTCCATGTACTATTTGCGTCTTTGGAGGCACGCCGTTTAAGTGTTTGGTTTGGTTATCCAGCATTTAAATGACTGTAGCAGGCACAGTACGCTCTTAAAGCATTATAAGTACTCCTGACTCAGGAATAGAAACACTGCATCGCATCTCGAGCGGTGGCATTGGACACAGTTCGCGCGGTTGGTGTGTTTTATATAACAAGTTTACGTGTATATATAATTCACCTTGGTTGTATGTGGGAATAGAATTATCTTTCCTAGGTCCAGTTATGTCCAGTCTGCTTGTCATAAATAACATTTAAGAACTACAATAGTTAGAATAGCATAAATTAGGTCAGGTTTGAAAATGATAACATAGTTCAAACAGTATCGAAGCTATGTAGCGCAGATGTCAGTCTTTTAATAGCAATTAAGATAAACAGTTTTAATAGTAGTCGCTTCGTGACGCCTGCCCGTTGTACAAACTGATCTTTGAAGACGGTAACAATTGGGTTATATAGTTTATATAGTATTGCTTTGAAGAAAGATACATCTCCAGTAAAACAACTTAAACCCAATTATAAAAATTCTCAGCCCTAGTAATTACTTCAGTAAAACAAAGCAACATTTCCTGAAGTAGATCTCAACCGAAGCTGCAACAAACATTCATTACTGACAGCAGTTAGATTTCAGTACACACAATTAATTACTATTAATATGTGTGTTTTGGTATCTTTACAGCTATGAAAGAAAAATTGGAAAGTTGGTTTATTTTCAATTACTCTAATCAAAACAGTTGTTTTGATTATAGTAACAGCGCTTCGTTCTAGACAAAGGCTACAAAGGTTAACAGTTTCTAGATTATGGTTTAAAATTTAAAACTAGCTAGGGAACTCTGGTATAAATATTGCTGGCAAAGTAAATACTTTAGACACATGCACTTGATAAAGGTTTCTTATAACCGAAACTAGTCGTGCTATTTTGGGCTGAGTGAAAATACTATTATTTCTGCTATTGTCGGAGGTATTAGAATTATTATCATAATAGATATTATATGTACTGATATATATGCTTTATTTCCAGTTATAGATGCGTTATATATGTACTAATATATAAAATTTGTTTTCTATTTAGGTAGTAGTCGTTTGATCATAATTCTGTAAGAATTATAAACATCACGAAAACCTGAGCCCACGCCTTTATTATATGTAACATAAAACACACACATATATATATATGGAGAGAGAGAAAGAGTGATATATATCCAGTGAAATCTGAATATCTAACTTCAGTCATTGTCTGACACGTATCAGTTTATTATGTATATGCATGCCATTAAAAACTTAGCAACATCACCAATAGTTTAATGCCAAGAAACAGTGTCTTGTAAAACCATTAAGAAGAATGTGGAAATAAAAGATGAAATGAATTGCTGTTTTTCATCATCCAATCACAGACAAGGAACACATTTGGCCCGTTCATGGCTTCCACTCATGGCAAATACCAGGCAATGCAAGTAATAAAACAGGGTTATTTTCACCAATAGACCGATCCAGGCGAAATGCGTTGCATCGGTTACCGATGGCGCCCACTATTAATAGGGGAAGACAACTTTTCACTAACGATAAATACTGGAAATCTTTCAGCAAATTATTTCATATTACACGGAGACTGAGACTAGTATTTCAGCTAAACGATTGTGTCTTTCCAAAGGATTTAACACAATACTTATCAGGATTGGACCGATTTGTTTCAGATGAACGATACAGCTAACCCCTAGTTATTCATGTTGACTTGTAGGGGATTTTTGGCATGTGTTTTTTATGGATTAAATATATGATTTCAAAATTAAACTTTTAGCTTAATGTAAATTGATTTTAATGAAGATTTAAAAATATTTAATATAGGGTTTTGGAGATAGAATTTTTACTTGTATCTTTGAACCAATCATATATGTATCACCTGTATATTACTAAATAATTTTTTTTACATAGTATTAAAACCCTTGACGTTTATATGTAGTAAGCATTGCACACATGGCTGATTCATTTTCAATACAAGATATCATGCATAAATACCAATGTTACAGTAAGAGGAATCACCCATTGATAGGCATTGAATTATAATCTATGTGATCATTGATTTTATCCATTCACATCGTCATGTCAGATGGCAAAGGTTCTGCAAAAAATAAGTTTGAACTAGGCATGTCGGAACATGACAGCCATGAAATCGCGCTGAACGTTACTTAGTCTAATGGCATATATCTATCAGGTGAAGTCTATGCAATTCCAATTAAATGCAAAATTTTGATCTGGAGATTATATACCCTTAATGGACTTAATAAAATGCAAATAGAGCTTGTAAATACTCTAAATACAGCTTTTCAATAAGATATTCATCGACCACAACACGCGTAAATCGCCATGCAACACAGTGATTCTTAGACTTGTAACCCGATAACGTAGTGTGAAATTCTGCCGCATGGTGGCGCCAGGGGTAATTGAATTGTTATATGCGTCGGTAACTAATATCTTATACATACATGAAACCTAGATTTGAAAACTGGGATAACTCGAAGTGCCATTATAACGAAATGAATTCCCATTCCCTTTGAATTTCGTTATAACCAACAGCGATATATATATATATATATATATATATATATATATATATATCGCTGTGTATATAAAATTTATTATTCATACCAGGCAACTCGTCAACTACTAAAATGTTGGCTTTCACGGATAATAAAACATCCACAGTTTATTCCATCTTATCAAGTTGTCTTAATTTGTGTCGCCATCGCTCAGTTTTTGTTGTTGTTTTGTTTAAAACATTTGTTTTCACGGAGACTTCCTGGATATTTCTGTTCTCTTTTTATAAACCTACGCTGCTGCGATATCCGACACTTACCGAAAGAAACCAGAAAGAAGATCAAAGCTGGAAGTAGTTGATCCCGACTTGTCATTGTTGCCCGGATATTGTCTCTCTATTGGTTACTGTACTGTTGCTGTTTATATCCTAGTGATACCAATATTCTGCATATATATATATATATATATATATAATGTAAGGTCACCGCCATGTGGTCAGCTTATTTTGTTTCTCATCAAACGTAATTAAGGTCATGAGTTCACTCATAATCTAATACGTAGTTCTATCTGCGTAATGTCCTTGACAAGATTAACCTCAAGGACAAGGAACATATTTAGGCAACGCCGAATGTCTTGACGATTAACCATACCAAAAAGGGGGTGGGGGTGTTCACCAATATCTAGACAATCGTAAGAATCTTAACTAAACAATTAAATTTAACAATGGGAACATAAACACAGTGTTTAGTTCGTATGGTACCAAATTGCTTCGAGTCCTAGAAAGGTCGCCGTTTATATTTTAAACTACGGTGGCAAAATTTGGGTAAATCTCACGTCAAAGTTTATCGTTAACAAGTACTGGATATATGGGTGGATTTTGTTACTCGTGAAATACGAGAATAAGTAGTTCCTTAAGCTCCCCGCGGGGTACTAACAAGCCGATTACAGAGTATGCTGCACAACTTATCGTTCGGATAGAATGAGAAGCTAATATTAGATGAAGATTCAACATAAAAAATGAAGGTACAGAGAATTTGGAATCTTCATTTTTGGATAATAAGCATTTCCTACTTTTCTTTCAATAAAACATGGGTGCATTAACGGTTGAATGTCAAATAAAGGGTGAAATATCGGATTTTCAGATGTTTATATCAGTATAAGTATATACTGTACTTAAATAGCCGAGATAGAAGTCAGTACGATCGTTCCGTTAAGATCCAGAAACTTTCTTAGACATAATTATTTTAAAGATAAACTAATTAAGTGAAGAGGAATGATTTTTTTTCAGGATTATCATATTTATATTATCGTAGTGACAAAAGTAGGTTTAATATTCAGTAATTCATCATCTGTTGGATAATGAAGATACACAGAATTTTGAATCTACTCTTTTAGGAAATTATTTTCATTTTTATGAGGACAATTTTCAACATTTATGGCTAACGTGATCGTGTATTATTTAAAATCATTTAAAAGATACATATTTATAATTCCTCCAGAATTATTTTATTCCCAGCCATGAACTCTATAAAGACATTATAATAATTTCTTTGTTTTCGTTTTTTGTGAATCTTTTTTCAATTTCTTCTATCAGTTTTTATGTCACTATTCTATTTCTGGAGTTTCAATTAATTAATTATTTAATTATATAATCTTCTAATTAATCACTTACTGATTGTATGTATTATCCGAGCAAGACTCAATATTGACAACTTATTTCTTATAGACCACCAGGACTCATCATATGACATCCCTCATAATAACATCAAACACTTTCAGCAAATTCAGAATAGTCCAGCTCGCACAGTGAGAAGTATTTGAAATTGATATTTGATCGTATTATTAAAATCTTCTAAATCTGTGTTGGTTGTCGGTAAGACAGCATATTAATTTCAGCGCTATACCTAAGAATTTATAAATATATTAATCGGAATATCTTTGTGGTTTCCTGTGCATCCGAAAGTCATGACGAATTCTTTATTAAACTCGTTGTCGAAAAGGATTAGAAGTTCATTAATTATTATTATTATTATTATTATTATTATTATTGTCATTATCATTATGATGATGATGATCATCATCATCATAAATGATAAGAAGATAACATCACAACCCTACTGCTCTCGTACATAAATAGAGACGTTATGTTTTAGTTTTATAATTCCCGGTTTAATTAGTCATTTAATGTAAACAATAATTTTAGCACGATATGATATTGTATATAATCGTCGTTTCAAACGAGGATCGTTCCTTATATTTAGAAATAAGTTGTCAATATTGAGTCTTGCTCGGATAATACATACAATCAGTAAGTGATTAATTAGAAGATTATATAATTAAATATTCATTAACTTCTTAAACAGCTCATCCCGAGGGCTTTTGTTTATTCAGTCAACACATTATTATTATTATTATTATTATTATTATTATTATTATTATCGTCATCATCATTATGATGATGATGATGATGATCATCATCATCATCATCATCATAAATGATAAGAAGATAACATCACCACCCTACTCCTCTCGTACCTAAATAGAGCCTTTTTTTAAGTTTATAATTCCCTATTTAATTAGTCATTTCATGTAAACAATAATTTTAGCACGATATGATATTGTATATAATCGTCGTTTCAAACGAGGATCATTCCTTATATTTAATTCTTTTCCTCGCACTAAATATGACAATAACACACCCGTCTATTGTCATTTTCATGTGTGCGTGTGTTTTAAATGGTTGACATTTAATTAAATGTACATTATTATTATTATTATTATTATTATTCACACACACACACACACACACACGAGCTCACATTATAACTGATTGGATTCAGTACCACTCTTGCATCATTTATTGTGTCGATAAATCATTTCAATTAATCTACGAATGTTGTCAAACTTAAGTGCCGGAAGTTGGACTAGAAGAGTTCATGTTATTAATTGAGATAAGGAAATATCAGGAAACCCGAGAACACAGTCTGTCTGTTAGAGTCACTGTACAGATAAGAGTCCTCCTCCAGGACTACCTTCAGCGTGTTTCCGGAGAATAGCTCCAGAATCATCCCTTGACCCAATACATCCTCGCCATTGTGCCACTTAGTCGATCTGGATATCTCGGCCTCAGTCCTGGTGTCATCCAGAACGATGTGCGCCTTCATGAGTTCTCGGGATTGTACGCCGACATTCAGATGGATGTAGTACACTCCGGACTTGACGATGTGTACACGATCGTCATCGAAATCGAATAATCCGGTATTCACCTCGGCTCCCTGGAATGGTAACGGATCCAAGGGATCCCGACGAGCGTTGATATTCGAAGTCCGATAAACCGACCAGGCCTGATGCGTACCGTATTTAGGATTGTACTGAAAACCGCCGAACGACACCTGGCGGTAGATGTCGCTGTAGAGCTCTCCGGCTACGAGATTCACATAGACGTAATCGTCCTCCTCCAGATTGGCCATGGCCACTCCGCTGAGAGTGTCTGCGCCATTATAGTTGGTGTCGCTTCGATAGAGTTCCGAAAGAACCCCCTTGGTGTCGGATCGGATCTGGGCCGTGACGCCCTGGCCGCTCTTCACGCCGCAGCTGAACGTAAAGAAGTACAGTCCGGCCTTCGGTATATAGTACCTGGTTCTGTTGTCCCAACTGTTACTGGTATCGAGCAACACTTCGGTAAATGGCAGCTCGCCCTGGACGTCATAGTCGTCCTGGCGAGAGACGCTGAACGCGTTCCGTTCGGAGTCGGATTGGAAATCCTGAAGGCTGAAGGCCGTAAATGACGTCTGACGTCCGGCGTCGCTGAACAGCTTCGACGTTCCCACGTTGACGATGTTGATCGTTGTCCCGGCGCTGACTTGCTGTATGATGTCTCGGGATAGAGTGTCAGTACCCGTGTGCGCCGTGCTCTCCCTGACCAGGTTCACCTCGATGGCTCCCCTTAGTTCCATCGAGACCTTCTCCTCGCCCAAAGCGCCAGCGTTCAGGTGGAAGAAGTACACGCCATCTTTCGGAATGGTGAGCGTATGCGTTAATCTGAAACGGGGCCACTTGCCTGCTAGGAAACATTTCTAATTCTCTCTCCTTCGCCGCCAAGCCAAGCACTCTCACTCACTCACTCACTCACTCACTACGTGGCTCGAGAGACTATTTCGTTTCTTCTTAAACACCAACAGATCCCCACTGTATTTTACTGCTTTTCACAATCATCCTCATCACTAACTCATCTCAAACTCTCACTCCTCTCACTGATTGAAAATTAGTTCATTATTCACTTCACCCCTACTTCACTAATCATATCAATCCTACAATATCAGTTCAACTTCTTACTGCTGTGTATAGCTCTCCTCACTCACACTCATCAGTCAACATCCTCACTCATGGTTTTTTTTTTTTTTTTTTTTTTTTTTTTTTTTTTTTTTTTTTTTTTTGTAGCTAATCGACGTAGAAATACCAAAAGAAGAGTTCTGACTAAAATAACAATGTATAGATTGTGAATAGAACCATAACTTAAGAGAAAAAAATTAATATTTATCATACGGCTCATTGACTTTTGTCATGTTTTAAATGCAAATAATCGTCGAAATATCGGAAATATGATTAAACATCCAAATTCGTAGATAATTTATGTCACTAATACGTGGCACGATATCATTACAAAACACCAATTTCTTTGCCGATATGTTGTTGTTTAATTGTTTTATTTTAGTCGAAATCGATTACATTTTTACTGTGTGGTAGCACATAGTTATTGGTATTAATCGATACGTGATAAACCTGCTGTACAGGTTATCTAATAGTCTTTTCTTTGGTGTAGGGCGAATGAATGAAAATTCATCGTATTACAGGTGGACACATATAAAAGGAAGTGTGGGATTGCTACTATATAGTACCGACCCTAAACTTATATATATATATATATATATATTGTGTGTGTGTGTGTGTGTGTGTGTGTGTGTGTTCTGTATATTACCTGACATTTTCTGGTAATCTGTATTAAATCTCAGTTAGCAGTAGACGTATTAGCTGGAAATTCTAGGTAATATACATACTATCTGATTATACAGATTAACTGTAATATATATATATATATATATATATATATATATATATATATATATATATATATATATATATAATTTGTGCAGAGAGAGAGAGAGAGAGAGACTGTGTGTGTGTGTATGTGTGTGGTGGTATTTTGGTGAGTGTGTATTGATAAACGACGTCCTGGTTGTTTCCTGCAGTTCATCTTAGTGCCAGGTGCCCAATACAAAATCGACCTTGATATTATATAAGGAAGGTATACCTCTTATGTATCTATTAAAAACCTACCTGTTCCAAGCATTAGCCATGTTTACAATCTCTTCCGTAAATGGCACCGGATCTTCCGGTTCTGTCAAATCGGTCGTTCTAGCAACGTACGTGGCGACGGGAAGAACTGTTAACGATTAACAATTAATTGAACGACAATAGACTGATCTTATCGCATTCGGTAACAATCTCATTATATTGCGACAGTAATTATGACAGTTCGGATGAAACATTATCAACGAAGAAACACATGCGAATATTGGAAGTGATACGTGTTTCTAAATATCGTAGGTTACCTATTTCAGGAAGTGTGACAGTTGTTGGCTGTTCAGTTGTTGACGTTGTTGTCGCTCCTACTTCAAAAATAAAATAAATTTAAAAAAAAAATTAAAAAAACAACAACAGAATAATATGATGTAGCAATATTACTAATGATGAATACATTAAGTCGTGTTCAGTTAGGTTTATCTGGTTAAGAAGCGAAATGCGCAGTAACAGAACGGATAACGGCCATTTTTGTTTTGTTTTTAGATGAAACTTGGTGATGAATTATGACATTCAGAAAGTGATGTTTTTTATATCTTGGATTCTGGTAAAGTTTTACAAATCAGTTTAATCGTCTTTTATCATTTGTTATTTTTCGATTGAAACAGTTTGTATATATGGTTCAGAGAAGGTTCCCGTGAAGGCGGTGTCGATGTAATAGTAGCGTGTGCACTCGCGCCCGAGCGTATGTGCTTATGTGTGTGTGTATTATTATGAAACATTTTGATTATTCTATTCAATTTGGCCTGCTGTGGTTGGTGATGACATCATAAATATTAATACAGTTTTTCGTGGTCCAAAAATAAACAAATATACCTACAAAATAAATACTTTGACATCATTGTTTGTAGTCTATAACAATTTAAGGTGTGTCACAAAGAAATCTCAAAATAAAAACATTTCGACGGCCCAGATGCTGATCTCGGCTTCATTTTGATTTTGAAGCGTCCAATTGTTTTATACTTATGTTTTAGCGGGGTTGGAGCATAGAATTATTTCTGTAAATAGCCAAATTATATAAAACTTTCTTCAAATGCAAGTCCCATTTAGGCATTTTAATTCTATACCTACAGGAATCGTTCACGAATATGTAAGTTTTATAACACGCTTATCGCGAATACATTACAACGGAAAAGCGTTTGTTCTTGCCTACCTTTCGCCCACTTTCGTGATCGAAAGTTTTCAAAATCGATTTATTCACATCCTAATATTCTAATTTTTCATAGCCATATTAATTGTAACCTCCCCGCGTTTCAAATCCGTAATCTCCCATTCCGGGAAAGATCTAATATCTATTAATGGATAATCTGTTTTATTTCCACCGAGGAATTTATTCCATATCATATCAGTTGATTTAGCTATTAAATCTTCGAGAACGAGCGTTAAGTTAATTTCAATAAGATTAATTTTAATATGCGTAGATGCGCAAAGCGCAATTTCGCTGAAGTAATTTCTGCTTTTCAATTTTTACAATTATGCAAGCGTCACAATTTAGATGACGCAGTATCTTTACACGACTACGATGTACAGGAGCATCATCGCTTCCACAAATAAATTCAAATTATTGTTTTAACATTTTAGAGTACTATCTATACTCGAGTAAAAATACGTTTAATCACATACTAACTATTTGATACATTATCTAGTACTTTTTCTCTCGTCGTAGTTTACATACCGAGGGCGATAACGCTCATGAGAAACAATGCAATCATGACGGCAGCTTTCATCTTAGACGTCTATATACCTGCGGAACGCGAAAGAAAAAACACACCATCTAAGTTTTCACCCAGCGCCCACCGAATATGATAACGTGGTCGCGATAAGAAATCCACCCGAAGCAGAAATGGAGTCATGCTGATTCTTGGCCACGGATTTCCGTTCCCGCTCGGGATGTAGGGGTTTATGGGATGTCGCATCCATCGAGGATAGTTTCGGCACTCACTCACTCACTCACTCACTCACTCACTCACTCACTCACTCACTCACTCACTCACTCACTCACTCACTCACTCACTCACTCACTCACTCACTCAATCAATCAATCAATCAATCAATCAATCAATCAATCAATCAATCAACCACTCACACACTAACTCACTCACACAGTAACACACTCACTCACTCATCCGCTCAATTATTCAATCACTGATTCAAACACTCAACCACCCACCCATTCACTCACTCGCTCATTTACTCACGGTGCATGTATAAATATAGATCAATGGGAATGCGTGTCATCCTCGTCCTTCTTCTCATCATCCTCATCACTAACATCATCAGTGTTTGAGGAAATTAAATTGTAAAGAATGAAATCATACACTTGAGTGGGTCGTCTTTGACATAACCTAGATTTGAGTTCTTACTGAACCCGATAACTTGTACTTGGCTAAGGTAATGTTATCAAGTTCAGATGTTGTGTTGACAAATGTTCAACAAACGACTAAAATAGCTTTGTTTTGGTTTAGTTTGGCAGAATATTACCAAAATATTGTTATGGTATAACTGGTCGTGTTGAGCACTAAAAACATCCAGGTCACGATATCAAGTCTCGATGTTACCGGTGAACGTAGGATGTTTCATTCTTCAGTAAAGTTTTAGACCTAATCATCGCATTTCTTCGCCGAGTCTAAGCCAAACATTTACTCACTCATATTGCTCACCCACTCTTTAAGGCTTCAAAAGTACGAAAAGTATTCGTTTTCACCCATTTCAAGTCAAATTATATAAACAGTTTAATGCATAGTGTCCGTAGTTTGACTGAAGACAAAGTGCCGAGTCTCGTAACTTACAATAACAAATAGTATGTCATGGATCAGTCAGCTTGACTCTGACATCAGTGTCGGTGCTCAAACAATCTGAAATAACTGATAACGGCTTGAATCCAGTATTTACCGTTGTTGTCTTGTGTCGATGAGTACATACCGGTGAAAATTAACATATGGTAATATTTCTACGACCGTTCCTGTGGCCATTTTTATCAGCTGGTGTAGACTGTCTAACAGAGATTTCACTTTGAGCACTTGCCATTTATTTTTTCTCGGGCTTTTGTTAATAGTTTACTGGATTATTTGTGAATTTGACAGCTTTTATTATTGCTACTGCGCGTTATTTTTGCTTCTTGTTTTTATTTTATTTTACCAGCTTTATGGCACACACACACACACACACACACACACACACACACACACACACACACACACACACACACACACACACACACACACACACACACACACACACACACACACACAGAGAGAGAGAGAGAGAGAGAGAGAGAGGGATAGGTGATGGATAGGAGGGAGAGATACTTAATTAAAAATTGCATCGAAAACACATTTTAGTAACCCATTTAGCGCTTGGGTGTGTATGTTCGCGCGCGCGCGCGAGTATTTGTACTAAACATGCCAATCATCACTCATGTCCTATTCAATACAGATATTTGACTTTATAGAGTGTCACTCGGTTATTCTCTTTGATAGTCTCCCGGGTTTCAATTAATACAAAAACACTCGATTCTGATATTTGATGTACTTGGTTTTATAAAAATAGGTTTTATGGTAAATTTCATGATGTTTCCAATCTGAAATTTTCATTCATTTCACGTTTACTTGCTGTTATTGTATCAATGACGTTGGTTTGTTTGTTTGTTATGGGAGTAGCTTTTTATTGAACGAATTCATTTGACTGACAATGTGGTGATGTGTATTTAGAATATTTCACCATCACGTGTTTTTTGTACCATTCCGATCAAAATAAAACTATATTCGGCATGTATTGCTCACGAATAATAAAGCCTGGAAAATGTATATACACTTCGCTGTATGTATGGAAACACAAATTTAAATATATATATATATATATATATATATATATATATATATATATATATATATATATATATACGCCTTTGGGTCGCTAGTGGACGGATGGAGACACACATCGTGTGAGAGAGTCGGCCAATATGACAGATGTCCATCTCACTTATACTCAGATAGCGGCATAAAACTGTCAATCAACCCCCACATTTATACTCCATATCGTCCTTGCTCGTGTCATACATTGACGGCGACATCTCCTCGACGTGAAAGACAGTAAGAAGATGATGAAGATACTCACCGTGTTGATAGTCATATTACTTCTGGGTAATGTATTGTCCCATCAACAGAACTGGATGGTGCTATCCGATAATTAGTTTACGCTGTTATGGAATTAATGTGTTGTTTACAATAACGGTTGATATGTCTCCCAATATGTTACTATTTGGGCTTCTCGTAGCAATATTTTGTTTACAGTCCGAGCTTACTAACTAATAAAACTTTAATAGCGGCCTGGTATTATATAATAATCCAGTATTTAATAAGGGCCCGGTATTTAATAAGGGCCCGGTATTAAATAAGGGTCCGAGAGAAGTGGTCTCGTCATAATTAAGAATATGGGTCATCAATCATTCATATACGATGTTTCTATTTCAAGGAGTGATCCAGGGACAGGAGTTCACTTGTCCCGTGGACGAAAATTCCCAGTGTTTGGACGGTTACTACGGAGATCCCGAGGATTGTACGCTATACCACGAGTGTGTCGACTGCCAATATACGACAGGACAGTGCGAGTCTGGATTACATTTCGATAAGGACGTACATATCTGCCGGAGTCCTTATCTGGCGGGATGTGATCCAGACAATTATATAAGTAAGCGCTAGACGTATGATACAGAGAGCAGACTATCGAAATATATTTTGACAGGCGACTCACTCACTCACTCACTCACTCACTCACTCACTCACTCACTCACTCACTCACTCACTCACTCACTCACTCACTCACTCACTCACTCACTCACTCACTCACTCACTCACTCACTCACTCACTCACTCACTCACTCACTCACTCACTCACTCACTCACTCACTCACTCACTCACTCACTCACTCACTCACTCACTTATTAATTTGGTATCAATATGTTTTCAGTTTGTTAACAATTTACTTTATGTTAATTTTTGTTAGTATTTCGTTGTTGTTGTTTTTGCGCTCTTGCTTATTATTATTATTATCATCATCATCATAATCATCATAATCATAATCATCATCATCAGCAGCAGCAACAGCAGCATCATCAGCATCATCATCATCATCATCACCAAGGAGCGTCTCCATGGCCTAACCGGCATCGCGGCTAGCCACAGACCTCTAGCACCTTGTTTCACAACCCAGCCCGACTATAGCCGGAAGAATGAATCATCTTCCATTTCGCCTCATTATCGTTAGACGACAAATTTACATCAACATCATCATCATCATCATAATCCTAATCATCATCATCATCATTATCATCATATAAATCCGGACGATGTTTAATGCAGGGAATGGTACCGCCTTCTGTGTAACACGTGGTAACGGCAGAGTGGATGGTCCCATTAATCCGCTTATATTCTCCGAGGCTTACGTCAATTACAAGTATCCCTACGACCCTCTGATGGGTCACTGGAGAGCCGGTCTATCGGGAGTCTATTTTTTCCACATGTCGGCCGGAGCCTATCCAGGTAGAAAGGTAACCCTTTCGCTATTTAAAAAATAACGAATTAAAGGTATTAGTTGTGTGTTTTGTGGGTTTTTTTTGGGTTTCTATTTACATGGCTCCTTACTGTTGCTTCGTATCAAAATGCAGAATGTCCCGATAAAGTGCCTAACCTAACATTCAGGGAACTGTATGCATAATACATTGCATGCTCCCTTGGGAGTTGAGATGTGTGCTGGGTGGAAACAAGTCTGAGTTAGGGATAATAATACTGTAAAGCGCATTAGAACAGGGTTACCTGGTTCTGGCGCTATATAAACATGCATTATTATTATTATTATTATTATTATTATTATTATTATATTACATTCGCTTAGGTTACAAGTTAGAGTGTATGCTAGCTTTTTTACTAGAAATAGGAAGGAATCGGGTTTTAATCTATTACAGACGCGCTCGTTTTTGCAATTCTGGCATCAGAACAAGAATATCGCCAACTAAACTAAATAGTTGGATGGGTTATCGAACAAATCAATCGAGAGCGTGTTAGAAGCTGTTCAATGCCGAGCATATCCGAGGCTGGCCTTGGGTGGAATTTCGATAAAACCCAACCGGAGCTGAAGTGTTGCTTCTAAATGTTAGCGTATATCGATGTTTTCATTAATTTTATCATATTGCGGGATAGAAGCGTCACAAATGGAACATTCGATGGGATTATCTTCCTTGTTTTACGCATGATAAATTCGAAAAATGCGGGCATTATTCGGCTACGCAATGTATACCGCCTCCTGGCAACTTCTCGAAAGATCAGCACGTTACCGTTAATCAAATACACCGCTATCTTATAACATAGAGGTATCAACCAAAAAGGTGAATTACCTAAAGATAATCAAGTACAAGGTGCGGGTTTTAACAATAGAACAACTAGGAAGTACGATTTTTTCATTAGCCTCCATTGTTCAAACGACTGGGCATCCCTCCGAGCCGTGGCTTCATATATTTGATGGGAGGACAAGCGAATGTGGTGGATGAGTGCAGATGAAATTGGTACGATACATACTTGATCGCCGCCCATCGTTCGTTAAGAGCACTCCTATTCCCCCAAATCTGACCCCCGAGAGCGCCGTGGTGCGGCTTTTTAGTAACCCAGTTCGAACTCGTTTTTGTTTTGATGTTCCCATTATCTCCAGGTGAACATGACATTAGCCGGTACTCCGCATCCATTTTACGTGGTCAGAGACAGCCAGTACCATGAACTCGACGTCATCTCGAGGGACGCCATGATGGTTCTAAACATGCACTCGGTGCTCGCCGTGACGCTAGAGGGCGACTCGTCGATCAGTAGCGACGCCGGCAAGCAGACGATGTGGGCGGGATTCAATCTGGACGAGTTCATGACCGACGTGGTGGCCTTCTACGCGGTCAGCACCCAGTTACAGCAGGCCCCGACCACCGTCGTGTTCGAGGACGAGCATTTCGACGTGGGCGATGGCTATCATCCGACAACGGGACTGTTCACGGCGCCGGTTAGCGGCACCTACTTCTTCACGTTCAGCTCCGGGGCGGAGAGCTATGCCACGCACAGGTCGCAGTTCGTCAGCAGCGCGTCGCCCGCCGGCCTGAGCGAGCTGTGGAGGGGCGCCGGCCAGAACACCGGCGTGGACACGTTGAGTAAGTCGCTGGTTTACGTCCTCAACGCCGGACAGACGATCGAGGTGCGGCTTCTGGCCGGCGACGCCAGCAACGGCCAGAGCACGCTGCTCTCGTTCGGCGGCTTCCTGTACAGTCCCAAGCCGCCGACGCCGCAGCGGGCGTGGTTCGTCAACACGGCCAGCACGCACACCGGGCCGCTGGATCCGGTCGGCTTCGAGAACGAGGTGGTCGACGTCGGAGACGTGTTCGACCAAACTACGAACTCGGTCACCATCGACACATCCGGATACTACTACATGAGTTTATATACCGGCATGACGAGCGATAGTCTGGTCAGCATCCAGATAGTGGAGCAGTCGGAGGGGCACGATCCGGCCATCCTGGCCGAGGTGGTACGATCCGAGCCGTACAATACCGAGGTTGATACCCTGGGCCGCTCGCTGCTCGTACACCTGAAGGCCGGCAGTCAGGTGAATATACGGCTCGGACAGGACAGCGTCTCGTACAGTAACTCCGACAAGCAGACGACGTTCTCCGGATTTCTGCTCTACGCAATAGAAGATCCAGACCTGTCTGGCAGCCTCTAACTCCAATTACCAATCATATCCGGTTTGACGACGTTTTGATTGTTTATCAATAAATACACAACTAATATAATGTAATAGTGTTTTTATACTTAATATTTCTTATATTTCTATTTTTCTTCATAAGTATTATGGTGTATTCATTATGTTTGAGGTTATTTTATTACGTATTGTGTGTGCTACACTTGATAAGATTATAAGGGATAATAGATAAGTGTTAGTGATATTAGAAGAAGTAGTTGTAGGAGAAGCAGCAATAAGAACAGCAACATCTTTATTAATAGTAAGAATAGTATTAGTATTAGTAGTAGAATTAGTAGTAGTAGTAGTAGTAGTAGTAGTAGTAGTAGTAGTAGTAGTAGTAGTAGCAACAACAACAACAACAACAAAAACCACCAACAACAGCAGTAATTGCAAACAACAATATTTTGACGGATGAGGAAGAAATGCGAACGCCTTATGGAAGTTTTGGTGATTATAATATTTATTCACTGTTTACATTCAATCACGAATCTATTGCCTTCTGGAATGTCGGCGTATTTCAGCAACGGTCCACTCGATGAAGTTCAGTTTGTCACGCATCTGAAAGGAAATGGGAAACAACTGCATCAGCAAGCGGCTGAGATGAAGAATGGGAGATGCTTGAGCAAGCAGCCAAGCGCCGGCTCGTGGAATTTACAGTCGAAGTAGAAGTGGAAACGAATGAAGAATGAATGCCGTTGATCTCGGATAGCACGGACTCGACTTACCGCGGTATAAAAAAGACAAGTCGTGGGATCTTCGTCTTCCCTTCCCGGACAGTCATAGCTACCATCACAGAGTTGGAAGTCCTCGATACAGATATCAAGGTATCTGGATGGACAGCGTATGGTCGGCGATCCCTCTCCAGTCTCTCGACACACTAGAATAGCGGGTAATTAGAGGGTGTAATAGATATAAGCCAACTCCTAAATGGTTCTTGAGAGACCGAATACGATTGTGAGAGAGTGCAATATTCCTACGTTGTATAAAGACTCGTATATCGCTCGCTTTTGATTACCAATGAAAGTTTCAATATTCTCTTTCGAAGGCTAGACAAAATATTGTATGTGCTATAACCAATCCATCGCTTCTAATTTCCTGCTAACAAAACAAATACATCAAATGTCACGATTTAATCCTTCTGATGGACATAATGAGGCACTGACTACGGGGCGTACGTCAAATCAATGTCACAAGCGTTTCCTTTTTCGTCTAATTAACTAACCCACGAGTTTCTTTGACCTCCGTCATGTCCTATTTATGTAGCACTAAATTTAATCAATAATACTGCGGGTTAGTAGTGGCTGAGGGGTCCGGAAACTTCATGACCCGAGTATCAACCGGCCTGATTAATAAAAGACGAGCGTGTACAGACGAGTGCATAACGTGAGATCATAATATGATGCTTTAATAGTCCCGAAAGGACATTTTTATTTTAATGTTTAAATAACCAGTAATATTTACTGACAATAATAATTAGTTTATAATAAATAAAAGTAACATTTCCCTCATAAAATAAATCATTATATATGTTCAAGTCCATCCTATATCACTTTACTGTATAGGTGAGGAATATCGTTTATAAACTTGCAATAAATGTAATGTTTGTCCTTTTCCCACTTATTATTCAAATAAAAACACAAACTGTTGATTTTCTTTTTATATTTCGAATTTATCAGACAACGATTTTGAAAATCTATATATCTATTTAATTCTGATATATTTCATGTACTCATAATATGGATCAGTGAGTGAGTGGTTTATGTGGCCTTGGCGCTTGTCACACTTGAGAGATATGGCTGAGTGCCGACTGGTTAGGATTTAGCCCACAAACACTGGTAATAGTAATACTTATTAGCGAAATGTCCAATGAACAAGTGTTCAGGTATTTTCCTGCACATGGCATTCTATTCATACAAATATAAGTACAAAAGATTTGAACACTATTTAAGTTAGGTGATACCTATTTAGCACACCTTGATATATTTTACTGGCTCTGACAAGACATAAAATACACCATTAATATAACAGATAAAAGCTATGATTCTAAATCGTCGGGAGTTCTCGATATGTTAACATCGGCAGAGGTCACGTCGCAGTGAAACTGTTTAGAAGAGGTCGAGCGTTCTGTTACAAAATCTCACTCATAATTTGATTGAATATCGGATTGTTGCTTCTCAAAGACCATCATCAAGTTCATGTGCTAGTCGGATTGCGTAACAATAATGTCACCCGATTACCATAAAGGTGCACTCTGAGAATGCTATTTACCACAAAGATTCAATATTTTATCGAGTCGCCTTATCATACTCTACTTTGCCGTCGGATGGTTGGTTGTCAATCAAGAAGAATGTCCACTTTAAAACAGCGGAATAAACTTCACAAAACCGTTGTACGACTATTACGGACCAGGACGTGATAAATACACGTGTTTCTTGTGGTTTATTGTTCACATCGTTGAGTATTCCTCCGAGTCAAAGTTCAAATTCCACTGTTACTCGTGTTTGTGAGATATGTCGCTAGGGAGAGCCGCCCCTCCCCCTTCAGCCATATATTCCAGTCGTACGCGGCACCGATACTAAATAAATAACTCACTCACTCACTCACTCACTCACTCACTCACTCACTCACTCACTCACTCACTCACTCACTCACTCACTCACTCACTCACTCACTCACTCACTCACTCACTCACTCACTCACTCACTCAACAGACCATGAATCAGTGACCTAACCCACTGTGCTAGGTCTAAAGACTGACGAGTAACTACGACGTCGTCATTAAGCCCAGATGCCAAACAAAAAGGAAAGGGTGTTAGTAAAGAAAATCTTTGCTGTAAATAATTACCTACAGTTGAATGTGTTTTTTTCTTCGGGTGGCGGGGCCGCGTTCGACTCTAAAACCGCATCGATAACTCGCGATTGATGAAGAGCACTTGCACCCTGTTAACCTTACCGACCTTAGGGCAATTCGCCGGTCAAACCGAAGGTAATTTACAGAAATCCATTTGAAATATCAACTTCACAGTAAAGATCATTATAAACGTAACACACACAAAATTACTTGAATCGGATGTACGTGCGCTGGCGTCTACAGATGTATTTATGTCATAAAGCTCATTTGTGGGAATGACACTAATTCTACTTGTTTTCTTCTGGCTATCACGTATTAAAAGGTAAACTGGAATGATCACTGTATGATACTGATGTAAAAATATTAAGTTTTAATAAAAACAACATTAGATTTTAAACACAGTCCTTTAACTGAACTACACAATGGCACTCCGTCTAATCGTATCAAGTGGCGAATAGAAATACAACATTACTCCCTTTTAGATGTTGTTTACACCTTTATGGGAAGAGGTTGACCTTTAAAATGTACCTTTCTTTACTATTGCTACCGTGAAACGGCGAGAAAGTAGACGTAGCCACAAAATACCACCTTACCTACTAAGGGTCTTCTCCCGTGGGCAGATCGTTTCGTTCTCTCGGTGACGTCATCCCGCCAAATATCCTGGTACCTATTTTCGTCACTGGTCTCACTCGACTGGGTCACGGCGTCCCTAAGTTTGTCATATCCGAGATATTGGCTTCCTGCCTTGAAGCGGGAAGGTTTGGCCAAGTTGTTGGGAGTCAGCGGCTGTTCGGCGGAGAGAGAGGCCATCACAGTGGACATCAACGACAAGAGAATCATTGTATCTGTTCTCATCTCTTATGGCCGGGGCTGATCGTAGGACGCGTGCTCTGGAGTTCGCTTTTCGCTGCACCGCTCCCCAGTGGATGTCGGCGCGGCGCGGAGGCTGGGCTTTTAGCGGGTGGACAAATTCAACCGGTGATTGAATTAGGCCAATGTGGGTGGCTTCGTTGAGGCTGTTGCCACCCGCGAGGGGTGCCCGGCTCAAAGAGGGGATCATCCATTATGCGGCTCAGGCCCGCCGGGGAGACGCGACAGAGGGAGCGAGCGGACGGGCTTGTTACGGGCGATCTAGACGCGTTCACACACAGGATGTTATTAATTAACGGCGGGTGCATCGTCAGTTCGCTATTTATGGTAGGTTTGGCGAGACACCGATTTTCTGAAATAACGGGACGCCGGCGCTGCGTGGTGTGTCGCTAATGTCATACATTTGCCGGATTGTGAAGTAAAGTTTACCGGTTCGTGTATCGTAGCAGCAATCTGTCTAGAGCTGACATTTCGATGATCTCGACGATTTATGAAACAAAATCTAGAATTCTATCAAACTGACGGCAGCGCAATAACGATAATAACGAATTTTTATTCTGCTATAAATAACGTTATTTATTAAAATTGTTCTGAAAATCGTTGCCAAGGATTTCGTCGAAGCACCATTTTGGTGGATGTTGACATGCCATATCACTTTATTGATTTTAATACACAGGGTGAAAACTTATCTATAGAATGCGCTATTAAATGGAGAATTTATCTTTCCCCTAATATATGAGCGAATATAGTTTATAATATTCGTCTGGGTGTATGCACGCCACACATGAATTGGTACACGGACCAATATTTACCGTTGTGTCAAAATAGGATGTTAGACTCCGAATTAAAATTAGTTTCTTCTTTAGCCAATATTCTTTTATATGGCATTATGATGCATTTTTATTTACCTTTGTTCACCATTATAAACCTTCTATATGTTTTGGTTACTTACAACAATTAAGTTGTTTAATGCAAATATATCACCATGGTTTCTTGTGTATGTGTGTGTGTGTGCGTGTGTGTGTGTGTGTGCGTATGTGTGCGGCGCTCGCTCGCTCGCTCGCTACTTGCCACTATAGTTGAACCGTCTGCTAAAATAATAAAGACTCCTCTACAGTCTATTTCACAGTAATTAAACTCACGAGACGAATTAACAGACGTAGACAGGACAATGCACCCCCTACATGTCTGGTCACATTTTGGCACCTTTCTGTCCTCCCAACCTATCTATTTATCTGTTTGTACGTGCATCTCTCAAAGATGTTCTTATCAACAAGCTAATAAAATCGAGGATGTTTTTCGTTCGTTAGAAAACTAATCAGGAACGATGTTTTTTCTTCTTCTTATTTTATAACGCTGGCGAATTATTGTGTTGGGTTTATACCAATATTTTAAAAAGCCCCTCTTGGCCTTCAACCTCTCTTATTGCGTATCCAAGTCAAATAAACAGCAAAAATCTGGTAATTTAATTCAGATGACAGCTTTGATGGCTGATGACGCTAATACAATAAGAAGATACCCGACAAATGTCATTATCTTGTCATATAATCCTTAGAAAGCGGAAGCTACTTACTACGCGTTTCACTTTAATTTAATTTTGCAGTCTTAATCGGATATGGCTGTCGTAACGCGCGAGAACGCATCCGGGATCTCTGTCTGTCGATTTAACGGAGCGTACTGCGTTTAGTTGAGAAGATAACTCCGAAAATTGTCCCCGAATTGTTCGACGCCTTATGGGATTTGCATAAACGAACGTAGCGCCATCTAGGTGACGAAGTCGTAATTGAAAACACAGAAATCTCAAATGAGGTGTGAAACTAGCCAACTCGGTGATGGTGTAATTCAGAGCTGGCACGTTCAGCAGATCGTACACCGATTTATGCAGTTCAAGCCAGACATGATAGAAAACCTATTTTAAATCTGATCATTCCGACAAACTAGTACGCAGACCTCCTCGCACAGCAACGCCGCACCTATAATGTGACGTAAACCTGATGAAAACTGAACACCTGTCCGGGCCAGAGATAAACATATCGCTCGAACAGACAAGTTTAAGGTTCAAAAATATATATTTTATAACATATATATATATATATATATATATATATATATATATATATATATATATATATATATATATATATTATTGAGACCCATACAAAGGCTCTAGTTTAACAATAACAATAATCCTCCATGAAATACTACACGTGTATAGCATAGTTTAGAATAAGAACTATCACGGTTTATTATGTAATAGAACTGATGAACCCCCTTCTTCAGGAATGAAAGCAAAGTGTAATCAGTTATGGAATTCCAATTTCAGTCAATAATTCTCTTTTACCAACTACCAATACTTTCATGTCTATTTAGATGTACTCCACAAAAAGATTCCAGAAGAGATAATAAAACGAAAACTGTCAAAATAATCGTGTCCAGTTGATCAATTACAATCGCACATTTATTGTTTCGAGTGCAATTTAAAGACGGCCAGTTCGGATTTCAAGTTCGGAGGTGATCACCAATCCCAGTTGTTTTAGTAATACTAATAATAGCGATAATAATTGGCCAATCAGGACTTCTGTAAGGAATTGTATCATTCAAAAGTAACGCCATGAGCCCAATTCGAATCCCTGCTGTATCCGTTGAAGCACCGAGAAGTTCGATCTCTAGGATATTTAGGTTTATTTGTGACAATACCATTTGTTTAAAAAAAGATATAAAACGACGATTTTATTCTTGAAATATGACCAGCAACACCGTAGACATGTGACCGTCTGGATTTCTAAGTTCACACTCTACAAACACAGGAAACACTGGGATTTGAATCTGACATGGACGTTTGTAGCGCAGTACACTATATATATATATATATATATATATATATATGTGTGTGTGTGTGTGTGTGTGTGTGTGTGTGTGTGTGTGTGTGTGTGTGTGTGTGTGTGTGTGTGTGCGTGTGCGTGTGTGTGTGTGTGTGTATACATTCCACACATTCTGAACACGAAACAATCCTCATGAGCATTTACATGCGAATGTTATCGTAGGCAACAGTACATTTCCCCAAAAGTATAAATTAAATTTCGCCCACTTCTGAAATTGTTAGACACCTTAGGACAAAAAATAAACATGAGGTAGTCGCGGGCAACGTCAGAGATTGTCCAACGAATTACTTTGCTGCACAGCTTATAGCCGCGGCAAAATCAGATTTTGTTACATCATGAAAATTAATGAATTCTATTAAATTTTCTACTACCCCCCTAATTTCTCAGAGAAATCATAGTCTCGTGCAGGAAAACATCGACAGACACATTTGGAACAACAACAACAACAACAATTAAGTGGCCGTTCAGTGAGTTAAGACGGAGCAGCTACTGTTTTTATGTCTCAGTATATCAAGATCATACGTCCCTTCAAAACTTTCAGATGGGCGCCTCCGTGGTCTAGCGGTAGCGTGCTGGACTACAGATCACTACCACCCGTGTTCGAATCCGGACGTGGTCTTTCACTTCGTCTCATTAACTTTGGAGGTCGCTCGGCCCATTTAGCCTACCTTGTGCACAAAAGTGGCCGTAAAACATCAATCATCATCATCTTCAAAACTTTCAGCAGATATTTGTGACTGTAATACGACGATTTGTGGATCAATACGTGTTGATCAATCCGGACTGTCACCTGGTATCATCTATTCTAAGAGTAATGATGATCTATGTTTTCAAGCCGTAGGACATTGGTACGTTTGCATTACATCTGAAGATATTTATAGACATATTCCAAGTCAGACTCACCTCACTATCTGACAAGAGTCAGAAGAACTTTAGATATAAAACACATAAATTTACGAGCAAATAGTTCCAGGTTGATGTTATAAAGGGATAAAACGACACATTACTGATGACTGGTACTCTTTTCGCAAACCCAATTAATAAACAAACAGTCCAGACGATCCTTATTACATAAACTTTATCACTAATAACAAATGACATTCATTTACAAACGATATTAAGCTATTATAGCATGCTACAAGCAAAATTTATTATTGGTAATTAGGCATGCACACACACACACACGCACACACACACATATATATATATATATATATATATATATATATATATATATATATATATATTACCATCACTATATAATACAGATATTTGATTATCTTGCTTTAACATATTAAGCATCTGACTGACCACATTCCTCATTTGTCGTAATTCACGTAATTATCAATAATAATAATAATAATGGCTGAAATGACAGTTATTTTACGTGGCTGTCAATCTCAAACGAAGGAAACACACGTGGTCTGTAACTTACTGCTTTACCAGAGGGACTAATTTTACATACATTTAGAATAGATGGCATATTCGGCGGAGAGCACCGTATCAGTTACCTGTCTAGATGGACTATAGTACCACGGACCTCCCAGCCACTACGACCATAGACGTCTAACCTATTAGTCCATAGCTTGTCGACTTTCAAAAACGAAATCATCCAACCACGCAACTAGAACTTTCTCCGCCGAATATATCGTCTATTGTACATTATAAATTGAGGTCAACCAGTGAATTATAGATCATATAGTTGTCCTTCATTTGAGGTAGCCAGAGTCCGATTTCTCGTAGGAATTAAGACATTTCTTAGCAAAGTTTCGTAAACTTTATTAATTTTCATAAAATTGTGTTCTCGAAATATGTCACGTTAAGTACAAGAAAGTTACTCATAGTTTAAATGCGTCCTTTAACTTTACAAACTTTTCTTAAAGCAGTGTCTGTTTGTTTTTGTAACAACTTTGATAAAGCACCGAATGACAGATGACGGTTATTTTCCTCAACAGTCCCCGTTATGGGGGGATATTTCGTCGGAATGGGGCGTTTTGGGAAGAGCCAAAGCAATAAGATGGATTGGACGATATGAAGGTACTTAAGGCGTACACAAACGATACGCTTACCAAACAACTATTAAACACTTACATTTTTGCACTCACGTTGACGTTCTAAAAACGAAATACTTTTCCCAAATAGGATTTCTGGCATAAAGTTTCAACAATTCGTTGTTGTGATTATAGCGAAAGTTTTGGAAGTCGCATAAATTTCAAATTATTTACTTTTGGCAGTTAGCATCGATCACAAACTTTAAATAATTATTTTGATTTTCATACACGAAAATGTTGCAATAAATAACTAATTAATAAATATAATAAAGTTATTCACCAAATATATTCATACACATTTTAATTAAATAGATCGATTGTATTGCTGACAGAGTAAATTATATATATATATATATATATATATATATATATATATATATATATATATATATATATATATATATATAACTGTGTAAAGAAATAATTATGTAGCATACAGTTTTTAGCACTTTCAACTGTTGTAGAGATATCGTTTGAAGAAGCCTGACGTTCTAACAATTGTCGCACTGATATCAATATCAATTAACAACATACATATACATGTATATAACATATAATAATATTACACAGTGTATTCTTTAAAATGTTTAACATTCCAATTTGATGATGGCACCACAAAGTTGATGCGGTTGATCTTAATGCCTCCAAAGTTAGAGAAAATCTTCTCGGTTGATAATGAGCTGGATGGAATTGTCACTTGAACTTTAGAGCCCTATGCGGGGTCAAGGCCTAGCCGACAAGATTGTCAATACCGAAGATGAAGTCGAAGATTATTTAAGCTACACAAGTCTAGAGTGAAATTATTGCCATTTATTATCCCAATAATCCATACAATTGTGGAGCCGAAGGACGTCTGTCGTGAGTTTAAATTTATCATCGAGTGTAAAATCCTGGTTAGTTTAGTGTAAACGAAACCTAATAAAAATAGGACGTTTATATCGGGTTAGATTTCTATATCGACGTAACAAATACAAAAATCCGGGAAGAGATCTCTAGACTATAGTATAAATCTAGGTATGGATCTACCTTGTTTTCAGGGAGATAAAGTGATAACTATTAATTGATTCAATGAAATAATACCTAGAAATTATTAATTTATATCCGTATGATTGATTAAATATGTGACAAAAATTATATGATGGTTCTAGCCTTACCCGATAAAATTTTTTTTTCGTCTGCTGATCCAAGTGGTAAAATAAGGCTTTCTGATAGCTGTTGATGGTATTGCAACGACTTAGTTAAATTTCTTAAGTTGTTTGAGAGTAGAATCTTACGAAAATTGGTTGCTAGAATTATAATAATAATAATAATAATATAATAATAACAATACTGGCCGAAATATCAGGTATTTTACGTGACTGCACCCATATTCTCGAACTACCAGTTAAGAATTTTATTCAATAAGTTCTCAAGAAATTTATTTTCTACTAAGTACTAACATTCTTAGTGGTATCTAAATACTATTTTAGTAGTTCCCTTTTTAGATAAATATATATTAGATGTTGATAATTTTTCGGTAAGTTTAGACTATAGATTATTGTATACATATAGTAAATTAAAAAAATAATTATTGAATAATATCAAAAACTGTTTATAACAAGACGTGTTACTTGGCGCCTTAACGTGGCGCGCCATTTTGAATTCAAGGAGCGCAGCGACTAGCTGCCTTTCTTTACATGGCGTCTAAAGGTAGTGGTACATTCTGGGCCGCTTTTGGGTGCAGTAACAGGAAAGGTGTACACAAATATATATAATATATATATATATATATATATATATATATATATATATATTATATATATATATATATATATATATATATAGTGTCGTGCTTGAAATGACATCTTTATTTACAGTTTTACAGCTTCTTTTTTCGATATCATGGGTGCATAATTAAAGTGTTAATTAGTAAGAGAGTATGTGCTCATATAACATATAGTACTACTAATGGCAATTCATTTCAACCATGGGTACACTTGTACAGAATCACATGTGTACAACCAGAGAGACTTTGATTATTTAGCAATTGACACGCTCTGAAAAGCGCACCCTGCCGCTTGGTGCGCTACAGGGTCAACATATATATATATATATATATATATATATATATATTAGCTGCCTTTACACGCATCATGCCTTCATAAATACTTCACCTTAAGTTAACTCACATTTCACTTTCATAACAATAAATGAATAAATTATTCAACGAAAACATTACTGTGTTTAAAAAAAAATCAAGAATGAAAAACAACAAACTGAAAGTGGTAAGTTCACAGCAATAGACCTGATCGACTGGCGTTGGGAAAGTTTCTGAACAATGATATAGCAGATGTTTTTAATGTACTTAAATCTTACCAAAGACTATTTATAACAAGACATGTTACTTCGCGTTTTAACATGGGACACCATTTTGAATTCGTGGAGCGCCTGGGCCCTAGCGACTGGAGGTAGATTGTCACGGACAGCTCCCTTCGTTAACATGGCGCCTAATGGCACTGGTTCATTCTGCGCCGCTTTCGGCTGCAGTAAGAGAAAAGGTATGCACAAATAAAGACATTCCCGAAAGGAAATGAAAGCTAGTGTAAAAAGTTGATATGATCTGGTTTTTTTTAAATAAAGGATGTTTAAAAAATAAACATAACAATTTGAAGTAGACACGCCCCTACTTGACATGACCCAAGCAGTAGGCCCAAACAAGATCTATCTAGATCTATATATTTGTTTCAGACAAAATCTGATTATATTTTATTTAACAATATCAACCTATTAATCACAAAATGATATACACAATCTTAACGTTACATGTACTGGAGCCACTGAATATGTTATTGGTGTTATGGACTTCTAAAATTACATTACTATAATCAGATAATTTTCCCTAATTACAATAATTATAAGTAGCTGAGTATTTACATGATGACCTGCATCCATATTTATTTTTAAACGTAAGCAATTGGTACTTATTGATATATATATATAATTTAAATGTTATCAAATTAATTATTATATACCTCAACTAGTGGTAGAAACATTCATTTTGCAATTTTTTTCTATTGACATAAGTAAAAGATGGGTTATTAATTGTTTTCGTTCAAATATATGATGAGGAAAGATTTAAATTACTTGAATACTAATTGTAGAATGTATGATATACATTTCACTGAAATGGAATTCATGAACCAGACAACTTATCTAGAAAGTAGTATTCTGTTTTAGTCCTTGAAGTTCTACGATGATGAGATACCATGCAAACAGGCCAATCTCTTGGTTACAGATGTACTGGTGTTATCTATTACAGTAGTCAATGCTTGCGTCTATTACATCTCTGGGTATATTTGTAGTAGTGGTTGTTTAGAGCTGGAAGCAATTTGGGTTATTCTGTCCATTTGATAACAAATGATTGATTGTAACTCTAGATGAACCCGTGCCACACGAGATTTGATGCCGGTTATTGTATGAAAGTACTAATTTCTCTATCTCTAACATGTTAACGTAAACATAAACATTGCTAATATTCCATATATATTCTCTGTTCTCAGCTGGGCAGGCCTATATTGCATGGTCTATATTATTGAGGTGTAGACTTTAAATGAACTTATATTTTTTTAGTTAATATATGATAAACGGACATGATGATTATATGGTGAATTGTGTTATGGTTGCGTTATAATAGCTGTATATATCATTATATGTATATATCCAAATAAATAAAAATTTATGGACTATGATAAACTGACATGATGAAAGTATGTTTGTATGCATTTACCTCATATATACCTAATTGTTTTCATTACAAAACGCCTTCCACACACAAAGCTGTGAAATAACCTAAACCACGTTCAATCATTTTCTGATCAGCTGTCAAGTGATCGCAAATTGTAGGCTATGAATTAATTAAGTGACTGGGCTGTGAAATCACTTAATTATTTATTTACAGTTTCAGAGCTTCGTTTCCTTCGATATCATGTGTGCACAATTAAAGTGTTAATTAATAAAAGAGTATGTGATCATGTAACATATAGTACTAGTATTGGCAATTCATTTCAACCATGCGCACACATGTACACAATGACATGTAGACAACCAGAGAGCTTTTGTTTATCTGAGAAATACATCCGGTCGCTGGAGGCGCCACTGGTTCAACATTCATCATGGCGCGGCAAGAGTAACGCCTCTCTATATTTAAGCTCTCTGATCTTACCCCGGCTAACTCGGTTTACACATCCAAATAATGGGGCGCTGTTATTTGTTCCACTGTATATAATACCACATTTTAAGATGAAAATCTTTTGGGAAAAGTAAATTATAGATCTGGATTTCTTTTATTTCATGATCACGAAACAGCGAAAACACATGAAAAGACTAAAGTGAAAAGATTCATTTCCAGTACTAATTTGTTTTCTAAAAATCTGAAACTAATTCCTCCCTATGATTCTTGCTCACAGAGGATGAGTACAGAAGAAGGAGCCGGTAACTGTAATTATTTCATATCATTAGAGGGTCTTTTAATGTGCCATTTGGAGTTACAAATTAAGTCAGCAAGACAGCTATATCATTTTGTATAATCAGCCAACCACGTTGTGTTAAGTCTTGAACTAGTATAATGTCTGCAAATGTCTCAACTCTTATTTGGGATTGAACTCATGATTTTGGCAAATATTACTTGTCACAAATTTTAAAATGCTTAGCCTCTGGGGGAGAATGTGTATGTGTGGGCGCGCGTATTGAATAATAGGTTAGAAAGATGTGATGTTTGGTTGTGTTAAAGACCATAGTCTGGTCTTATGTCTACTCTTTGAATACAACACGTCTTAATGAAGCAATCTAATCAATGTTTGTCCTTAACTGGATGCTCTTTAACAGACCACAAAAATACAACGCACACTAGAGAATCCCAAACTATAAATATGCAAGTTTTTATCACAAGTCTGCATATACTAATGAAGACCAATCTTAAATGCAATAAAGTATTTATTAAGAAAACTTGAATTATACAACATCAAACTGCATTAAACATATTGTATTATAATAATAACAAATATTTATCTAGATAAAACAATGTATTATTGTGACGATTCACTGCCAAATGGCACAAATAAAATAAACTCAGTTAACAAAGTTTAAGCCATTTTAATAAAACAGGCATCATACAGTCAGTGTAAATGAGGGAGTTACTCATCAGATCAAAGATGCTAAATGCAAAATATAAAATATTTTGATTTAGCATACACTCATCATATATATATATATATATATATACACAACTGAAACAAATCTGTTTTTTGGACATGTCAAAATAATAGTTAAAGAATCTCCACAACATATTTGATATGAATGTGTAGATATTATTGGATATATATATATATATATATATATATACAAATATTTCCCAGAGTTATACTATTTACGACAAAGTCTCAGTTATCTGTCTATACTAGCATCTCCAGTGATTTTGCCTGAATAAATATAACATCATCCACTGGAAGACCATATGTTATTGCTCAGATTCATATGTATGATACATGGTTTTGCCTCTTACATGTGTATATCTGTGTATGTATGCATGTGGCATATAGTATTGGTGCATAAATGTATATATGTAAGAATGCATGTATGTGACATATGCTATTGGTACATAAATGTCCACCTATAACACAATCGATGGTTGTGGACCACAACGACTGTGTTAAAATGGGGCCTGACTGTATGTATGTATCTATGCATGTAGGTGGCATATACTATTGGTAAAAGGTATAATGTTAATAATAATTAAAATTAAAACTTTCTGTTCCTTAAAACATTCAGTAAAACATGACTGACAAGGTTTGAGTTTGTTTATGGAAGTTTTATTTCTTCCAAAAATGTTTATGGCTATATTATTGGCATGTTCTTTAAGGTTATTAACTGATCATATTGTGACTATAGCTTTAAATAAATAAACCACAATATGTGTTACACAAGTAACTGATATATGTATGTGAACCAGAAACACTGAAGAGTCAACTAAGTATATTAAATAACATTTGAAAAATACCCACCCTAGGTAGAAATATAGAAAAACCTTGTTATTTACAGACAATTAGAACTTGGCTGTGTATTACATATATATATATATATATATATATATATATATATATATAATATGTGTGTGTGCTTACTATTAATTTAGAAAGGTTTAGTGTTTTGCACTAAGTTAAAGACCATTGTAGTGGTCTTAAGTCTGTGGTTTCTTCAACACGTCAGAATTCAGTAATCTATCAACTATTAAAAAGTATCATGATCAACAAGACTGTCCCAGTCTGGCCAGTATTTATTCTTAATCCTGGTGCAGTAATCCAGAAGCTGAGGGCATTCTTTGATGATATATTCCTTCCACGGATACGACAAATCTGGATAGAGGATCTGGCTGAGATGTCCAAATACAGTAGCATCAACCTGGATAATCAAAAATAACAGAATGATAAACATGTGATACAGTGTTCATCCCTAAATGTATGCCTCCTGACACACACAGAGATATTGATCTCATTGTGATGGTGGGTGAACTTCAACCAAATATAATCTACAACTTCACGATTAAACCATTATTCCAGCAACCAAATGTTTAACCATGGGATGGAAGGTCAATCACGCACAGTTTTCCAACAATAAGATATAAATAATAAACTGATCCGTACAGATGAAACTATTAAAGCTACTTAAATATGGGATTAAGTACAGATCCAGTATAGCGACTATTAGTGAAATATAAACATCAATGCTGAATGTGGATCAAAACAGTGTGATAAAGCTCAAGTGTGATCTGAGCTATAATTGACCAAACTGTACAATAACGAGAACATCAGAAACCTTTACTTCTGCTTCTTGTTGTCATAATGCATCAGTGTCAGTATTTGTGCCTATCAGTTTTGTGTTACTGAAGTGAATAAAGAATTCCTTTAGTTTTTCCATAATTTCCATGCACCGATTCTCTTATTTCCACCATAAAGTTAGTTCGGGTGGTGATTTAACCACACATCATATGTCATACCATATATAGTTACCATAAATATTAATACTATGTTATGTTGTATCAATATATCTATATATATATATATATATATATATATATATATATATATATATATATATATACATATCTTATGTCATTATTGTGGCTCTAAACAAATCCAATCAGGTTCCAAAGTGAAATTTTCTGTTTTTTACAAACATGGAATTTATTTTAATTTCCCCTAATTTTTCTTGTTCACCGAAACCTTGTTTATAAATATATACAATTTGTAGTTTAAATCAATGTCCTTCTGGTCTGTAACTGAAAAATTGTCCAAAAGTAAGAGAAGACAGAAAGTACAATAAGATGGGAAATAGACTAATAAATAAACTGAAAATAGATTTGTAAACATTGGACTGGCTAGAATGAGGTCACTATCAACTATAATGCTTCTACAGATATATCCTCTAAATATAACATCATAAGTTAAACTTTAAATGACTAAGTATCATTTAAAACATGGTTGTAGTAAAAAGCTTTAAAATATGAAGAAAAAAATATGACTCATGTCAATGTGAAAGAAATGCATCTGAAGCAGATGTAGCTTGCTCATGTACTTTATAAATGTGAGTACCAGTAAAAAATTAATCTAATAACGCATTCAAATACACATCATGTTTCTTTCTATTTTCACACACAAATATATATATATATATATATATATATATATATGAACTGACATTTTGAGTGATAGAAACTGGAAAATCCTTATTGATTTCTGAATGTTTATTATCCTTGACTGATTTAATCAAGTCTTTTATATGTTTCAATTAATAATAACAAAATATTATTCACACAGCAAGATACTAATTAAGTCATCAGTTGAAAAATCAATGACCATTACAGGCGACATTGATTAACATGCTTACCATTGTGGGTACATCTCCAAATAGGTAATTTTTGTTGCCAAGGATATTAGCTAAAGCTCGAATATCTTTTTTGCCCAAATTGATTACATGATCTTCACCATATCGTGCAAAGCCATTCATCAGGCACCGTTTCTTGACCTGAAAATATCAACCAGCTTGCATCATCAATGTTTTACCTTTAACAAATAGGTAGATTAATTAATTTTAAAACAATATCACCGTATCTTATGTTATTACACTAACATTTTTTGCCATTTGTCGCGACACAAAGCTTTGCAAAAACCATGGAATGGTTGCCATTTTGAAGTATTTACGGAATTCATCACGTTTGATGGTATAACGGTAATAGAAATACAATCTGCAACAAAAGACAACAAATATTTAATGCTTAAAAATAGAAAAACGTGATCTGTTGCAGTAAAATGCAAATATAAAAAGCTAATTTGTTTATATCCTGAATTTTCATCTGCTAAAATGTTGCTTTAGATTATACATATGATTTTGGAGTAAATTTAAAGAAGAGCGTAATTTATTTTCTTACAGAGCAAATGTATCATCCAGCATCCGACAGGTGGCTCGAGTAATGCCCTTTTCTACATCACTTAGATCATCATGATGATTGAATGAATCTTGCAAACATTCTATTATAACAGAGCTATCAGCAAGTATTTCTCCATTATAAACAAGCCATGGGATATGTTTCTCTTTCGGTGAAAACTGGTCAGTCTCTACCACCTGTACAACAGATGATAATGATATGTTGTTATACTGTTATATATATATAAATATATTACAATGTTTGCTGTGTGATATAATGAAGAAAGCCACTGCAACACAAGCTTGATATATAGTAAAAAATAATCGATAAATAATTTTCATGGCATAATAACACTTTTATAAATAATTAAAAAATATATATTCTAATTTATTGAATGGGTTTTATTTTACTCATCAATGTGTTAATTGTGGACAATAAATCAAAATTTCCTTAGGTAAATATCAATATCTGTAAACAATTGTATGTTGTTTATGGGAATACCTGTGTTGAATTACAAATACCTTAATAGAGAGGTATATAGTCTTAAAGGGATAACTCGAGGAGACAATGCGTCACAAAACTGTTTAAGTTATCAAATGATCAGTTACATTAATCCAATCCGGAGTATGTAAGTTTTATATGACCACATACAGGCGAAAGTACCAAAATAAACCAGTCTCACCGGTATTGGGTCCATAACCATATTGAGAAAAATACAAATGGAAATTTAGCAAATCGATGAATTAAGGATTACTTTTCTCACCTGGTATGGAATCTTGAACATACGACACCATGTTTCAATCTTTATAGCGTATGGAGAAATGTTCACAACTTTCTTGGAGAAGCCTCGCGGAAATATGTGTATGTAAACAATGCCATCCTAAGTGAAGAACAAACAAAACAATCATAATATTAGAGTCCTTTGACAAATTGGAATGTAAAGATGCATTATGCAAGAACATAATTGTTTCAGTTTATTCCCGAGACGAATCCAAGATGGACAAAGTAGAATTTTAAGGAGTCTCAACAAGACGAAACTCATCTGGACGAATTATAAAACATTATATATATGGTAAATATATGATGATGTGATACTTTGTGGATATAATTCTAGTCGAATTGATGCATTTTTCACTGAGATAGTGTAATTAAAGTCAATGTGTCAGCAGTGATCGTCATTTTTCTATTTGTGTTTGATGTCTTGATTATAGACCACTATTCTATTTGACGTTATGATCACGGGAGCAGAAGACTCACCGTGACCTTGAAAACATTAAATTTACATTATAACTGCAATTTTTATCAAGATGTTTGGCACGGGAATTTGTAAGCATCCCATATTTTATATAATGTCTATGATGGGCCCATCCTTCCCCTAACGTAAATTATGAGAACAAGTCTTGTTGGATTCGTCGTGTTAGGATATTTTCCTGATTCTTCAATCTTATTTAAGTTGTTGGGATTGCAACAACTGTTTCAACTATTGACGCCATGCCAAGTTACACAACTGTATTCTTGGTGCAGTATATATCTTCATGCATGCTGGCTAAATATGCAATTTTTTCCTTTGTTAATAAAGAAATAGTAAGTGCTGAAACAATAATATGATTATTTCCATCTCATTCTTGTTATAGATTTGGATTATCCTAGGCAGTGTGAATTACACCAAAGACTATTTATAACAAGACGTGTTACTTCGCGTTTTAACATGGGACGCCATTTTGAATTCATGGAGCGTCAGGGCCCTAGCGACTGGAGGTAGATTGTCAGGTACAGCTCCCTTCGTTAACATGGCGCCTAATGGCACTGGTTCATTCTGCGCCGCTTTCGGCTGCAGTAACAGAAAAAGTATACACAAATAAAGACATCCCCGAAAGGAAATGAAAGCTAGTGTACAAATTTGATATGATCTGGCTTTTTAAAAATAAAGGATATTTAAAAAATAAACATAACAATTTGAAGTAGACACGCCCCTACTTGACATGACCCAAGCAATAGGTCCAAGCATGATCTATCTAGATCTATATTTGTTCCAGACAAAATCTGATTACATTTTATTGAACAATGTTAACCTATTAATCACAAAATGGGTATGTAAGATATACATAAGCTTACAGTTACATGTACTGGAGCCACTGAAGATGTTATGGGCAGGAGGTATATTTTACTTTATTATTGTTAATAATATAATTGGACTTCTAAAATTACATTACTATAATCAGATAATTTTTCCCTAATTACAAATATTATAAGTAGCTCAGTATTTACACGATCACCTGTATCCATATTTATTTTTAAACGTAAGCAATTGGTACAAGTTTATTCATATATATGGACTTCTATTTATAATTTAAATGTTGTGAAATTAATTATTCAAATTTGATGACCAAATCCACCGCATGCATCCACTGAAATCAAAGAGGAAGGTATTAACAGATAGGAGATCTATACAGGAGACAGGGCCAGCTAAGATGGTAATTAATATTTATAAATATTAATGGTGAAAAGTGGTATTAATTAAATAAGAAACAAGGCATCAAACCCATGAAATTTTGTCAGCCCATTTCATATCTTAAAACAAAAAAGGATTACCAGAATACCAGGTAAACAGGCCAATCCCTTGGTTACAGATTTACTGGTGTTATCTATTACAGTAGTCAATGCATGCGTCTATTACATCTCTGGGTATATTCTGTCTAACTTTAAACAGTTCATTGATCCGGACTACATGTCATATTTTTGTAGTAGTGGTTGTTTAGAGATGGAAGCAATTTTGATTATTCTGTCTATTTGATAACAAATGACTGATTGTAACTATAGATGAACCCGTGGTACAAGAGATTTGATGCCGCTTATTGTATGAAAGTACTAATTTCTCTATCTCTAACATGTTAACGCAAACATAAACATTGCTAATATTCCATATATATTCTTTGTTCTCAGCTTGCATGGTCTATATTATTGAGGTGTAGACTTTAAATGAACTTATACTTTTTTTAGTTAATATATGATAAACGGACATGATGAATATATGGTGAATTGTGTTATGGTTGTGTTATAATAGCTGTATATATCATTATATGTATATATCCAAATAAATAAAAATTTATGGACTATGATAAACTGACATGATGAAAGTATGTTTGTATGCATTTACCTCATATATACCTAATTGTTTTCATTACAAAACGCCTTCCACACACAAAGCAGTGAAATAACTTAAACCACGTTCAATTATTTTCTGATCAGCTGTCAAGTGATCGCAAATTGTAGGCTATGAATTAATGAAGTGACTGGGCTGTGAAATCACTTAATTATTTATTTACAGTTTCACAGCTTCGTTTCCTTCGATATCATGTGTGCACAATTAAAGTGTTAATTAATAAAAGAGTATGTGACCATGTAACATATAGTACTAGTATTGGCAATTCATTTCAACCATGCGCACACATGTACACGATCGCATGTAGACAACCAGAGAGCTTTTGTTTATCTGAGAAATACATCCGGTCGCTGGAGGCGCCACTGGTTCAAAATTCAACATGGCGCGGCAAGAGTAACGCCTCTCTATATTTAAGCTATCTGATCACACCATCATCTACTGCCACCTATCGAATAGCAATTGTAACTGACGCATGCGCATCTGTGTATTAAATAACCAGTTTGCGCATAAGTAGGCCGTAATCTAGTATTGTATTTCAAATGTGTAATTATACCCCAAATTACCACAACCACAAAGTGCTAACCAGCTTTTAAAATGTATGTAGCGCCTTATATAACCTGTAAGAATGTTACTCTAAGGCGCTTGACAATAAATAATTCATATGGATGTAACAGATTTACATCTTTAAAAATACATAAAAAGCTAAATACATAATATATTCAGCTAGTAAAAGCAGAAACAAAAATATTAGTTTTATCTTCTTTTTGAAGGTATCAAGGGTCTTGCACTTTCTGATGGTTACTGAAAGATTATTCCATAAGGTTGCAACAGCTTTTCTGAAACATCTATTACCGTATGCCACCTCACGTGTTGTTGGTACGGCTAAGAATGTTCCAGGCTCAGACCGTAGAGACCTTGTCAGTTCGGTTCAATGGATTAAACTTTAGGAAAGACTAGGCTTATACATGTTTCACAGGCAATATGGTTAGTTAAAATAATCCTGTCTGCTTAGTATCATTGAGATGGTATCTTATATATTATAAGTACGTTACTATTAATATAAATAAATCAAAATATGTGATGAAATTACCCTATTACTCTCTTCATCAGTATATCATGTACTCACGTAGAACACCCTGAACTACATTTAGGTTATTTACTGTTAATGGAGTATGTATAACATCGTGTATTTTTTTCAGAGCAGTGTCATAGCGCATCGTATGAATTCAACTAATTTAGACGAACGATTCCGATGAACAGGTTGTTTATTTTGACATTACATAATAATAACAAACGTATATAGCGCCAATATCTTCTAAAAGGATCGAGCTCAGTGGCGGACCTAGAACATAGTAGAGTCTATACTCGGGTTGGGAAATCTCATAGTTAAGGTGAGATGCAAAATTAATCAATAAATGATCGGATGCCCTGGAAACCGAGAAAGGATAAACTAGTCTGAAAAGGTGCGTTTTCAAATGGTGATGGAAAGAAACTATGCTATTTGATGACTTAACGTCTTCAGGGAGTGAGTTCCAAAGTGTAGGAACCGCAACTGAAAAAGCCCAAGTCAGTTCCAGCATGTGTTTTAACTCCGAGAACGGAAAACAAATGAAAACCAGATGGACGGAGCCCTCTGGGCTTGGGTACTAGATAAAATATGGAAACTAAATACGAAGGTTCTCCGGAAGAAGGAGCTTGCTAAGAAATGGTACAGATTTTGAAAATGATCCGAGATTGAACAGGGTTCCAGTGAAGTGATTTCTGGAGTGTCACAGAATGAGAAAACTGAGGAGAGGGTGTGACAACTTTAGCTAAGCAGTTCTGAACACACTGAGTTTTGTAATATTCTTAGATGCGATGTTATAAAGAAGAGATTTGTAGTAATCAAGCCTACTAGTAATGAGTGCTGTAGCGGTGGTTTTGGTGACTGAAAGATAAATATGGCGACTGAAAGAGAAATATAGCGACAAATATGGCGAAGTTCATGAATATGATAGAAGCAGCAGCGTCATGTCAAGAGAAATATTTTCTGAAATTAAAATCGCTATAAAATGTAACACCAAGATACAGTGTGAGACGGTATCATGCTATTATTAAGGATGGGGGTAGGGAAGAAACGAGTAAGTTTGCTGCGTTGTCTGGATCTATCTATAATAATTAAATATGTTTTGTTTGCATTTAGCTTAAGTCTATTGTTTCCCACCCAGCTAGAGATATCACTGAGACGCTGCAAAACATAGGAACTGCTCCTGAAAAACAATTTCTTATTTTAATCGATTGAGACCTATTATTAAGACTGAGCGGATCCAAATGAGTGTAGTGCCTGATATGCGGTACCAATAAGAGAGATGATCCAGAGGAAGAGAATAATCAATGATGTCAAAAGCTGCAGATTAATCTAATAGTGTTAGTCCTGTGACCTTTCCTGTGTCTATGTTTAGTGCTATGTAACTGTGTCCAAAACTTCAGATAATAGCACATGTTATCAGTACTCTTGTCAAAGTTGGAAATATACTGTTGTACACATATATAATGCAAGTTCGCCTAATATGTGACTAATGTCAAAGGTCAGTGTCAGTTCATCGCGTAGATAATTTTAATCATACTCTGATAATAAGGTTCAGCAAAGTTCAATGCAAATTTGACACAACGTATTATGTTATGATTGAGTTTGGGGTGGACTATCCTCACTTCAACTTCAAGATAAACAAGGGATTATTCTGCCCTTCACCATCTATCAATCATTGAATAACACAATATATAAGTCAGAGGTCAAGCCACATCTTCAGTTTCACAATGCCCCAGACATGGGGTCAATTCCATTTTGTGAATTCAAATTGCACTCAATTCCATTTTATTAATTCCACATAACATTTATCAATTCCAATTCCAAGATATATTTTTATTCCAGTTATATATTTATTTACTGATATATACGATAATACATACTGCCTACCACTGGACACAAACACGCTACAGTGTTTGCATTCAAACTTCAATTTGCCAACTATACTGCCATCTTTGGGCGGTAGAAAGTGCTCAAGCACTCGGGTCTTGCTAGCCACACTGTCTTAATACTTGTGTCACTTAACTCACTTTTTAAATTTCATATGCATACAGATATAAGTTGAGGATGACAATAACACTAGGCTGAATAGATCAGTCTTTAATAGTGACACTTGGATAACACTACAATTGGATATATATAATGTAACCCAAATATATCTAGGGGACTAATTGGATAAGCAGCGATTATCAATCACTGCTTATCTAATTAGTCCACTTGATGTACCTACTCCGAGTACCTACTCCAATCACTTATTGGTGTAAGTACTCGGGCTAGGTACTCTGAGTACCTACTTGGAATAGCTACTCCGAGTAGTTTATATTCCAAGTACGATTGTCGTGGAAAAAATAGTTTCTCATGAGAAGTCACTGGACCTATGATTGATGGTTGACCATTAGACTGATTTAAAGGCACAGATGATGTTCTTGGTGGAACAGTCTGAAGGTACTTTTTCCGTTTGAGTTACATATGCACGGGGAGTGTCAACATATGTTGCCATGGTAGCATGCGTGTTCTATCCTTTATGGTTATCTACCTTTGTAGTAACTCGATTACCAGGGTGTAGTTCTGACAATGATATTGCCCCATGTGGCTTGTAGTGATAACTGTATGAATCCTTGGTCTTCAGATCTTGTTTGTGTACTTTATCTAGATCAGCCCATTGTGGATCCAGATTCTGCCGTAATACTTATACGGTTGTTTGGATTAATCTCCCCATCAACAGCTGTGCAGGAATCAACACCTGTCACTCTGATTGGTGTTGCACGGTAATTCAGAAATGCAATGAATGGGTCGGGTTGCTGAATGATACGTTTAGCTATCTGTACTCCAGATTCTCTCTCACCATTGGCTTGAAGGAAACGAGGACTAGTCGTGATGTGGTGGAAATCACGTGTACTTACAAACCCCTGTAAGTTTGCACAGGCAAATGGCCGACCATTGTCGGATACTAAGACTTCTGGTTTCTCGAATTATTTATTGCCTTTAGTCACATACAAATCTGCTGCACTGGATTGCCATGGGTGAGCAGGCAATGGAGTTGCTTTCAATGGCTCTGTATGCTGCGTTAGCGTTGTAGACGAGCAATACTGGCATTGTGATACATACTGCTGTAAATCACATCCCATGCCAGGCCACCACAATGACTGACCTGTCCTATGCATCCACTTGTTGATACCCAAGCGACCTTCAAGTAGTTTCATTCGTATATCTGACCTAATTGAGTTTGGAATAATAATCTTTATTTTACAGTCCATAGTTTCCATTGACTGAGTTGAAAGCCTGGACAGGCTTCTCCACATCTTTGGCATTTTTTGGCCAACCATGTTTGGTGCAGTACAATACACATCGTAGAATGGGATCATCCCATCTAGCGGATCTCCATTGGCTTTGTGGGTGATGCACGAATATATGGTATCATATCAATCGATGTTTCAGTTTTACTATGTAATTCACTCATATACGCTACCTCCATAGGTAAACGGCTTCTCGGCAGCGTGTCTACTACAACAAATGGCTTCCCTGATACGTGCTCAGCTGTTGGGTTGAACATCACCAACCTCATCAGTAAGCATTAACATCTCGTAGGAACTTGAGACATTGGTTTCGTATTTATTAGTGGGACCAGTGGCTTGTTGTCTGTTAGAAAGATGTCTCCAAATCCTGCAGATATCTCCAAAACACTTCACAGGCCCGCACACTCGTGAGATACTTCTTTTCTATCTGATCATATTTAGCCTCAGTCACTGAGTTCAGACCATCACCATGGCATTGTAGCAGGATTCATCCTAACTGATATCAGTTCTTTAACCCTGTTGATAGCTTCAGCGTGGGCTACATCCCGTGTCTATGTGACATTAAATCGCAGTAATTTGTTCAATGGTTGTAGTATTGTTGAAAGGTCTGGTATGTAACTCCTCAGGTAATTAATCATACCTGATGCTCTCCTGGGCTCTGCGACATCCATTGGCGATGGTCTCTCGCGGATTGCTTTCACTATGTTGGGATGCATGCCATCTGCATCAACGTCATATTTTAAGCCGCCTTGATGATATTTATGGATCAGTATATTGTTCATGTACACCGATACATCCTCTAAACCATGCATTAAGAAACTAATTTTATGTGGAAATATTTCCAGCGCACTGCTAATTCCAAAGGAGAGGAATTTGAAACAAAAACGTACGTATAATGAATGTAGTAAGTTATGTACTATCTGATGTTAGAGCAATTTGCCAGAACCCACTCATAGCATCAAGTATAAAGAAAACGTGTGATCCTGCCAGTGAATATGTCACATCCTCCAGTGTTGGCAGTGTGAATCTTTCATGCTTGACAGCTTGAAATGGCGACAGACGGGGTTTGTTTACATTTTAAAATCAACTCATGGTTCGCGTTAATTCACGAGCAATAATACCCAAATGCAACATATCAATACCGGATTATTGCTCTATCAATCAGTACTTTTGTGTATCACAATATGTCTCCAATTTGATGAGTATTTTCAATCTAAATAGCACACCCGTTTGTTTATTATGCCATCTATGCCGGCGCCTTCTTACTAACGTGCGCATGCGCCATGAGCCTACTTCTAGATGATGCTACATGGAAAATGATCATAAATAAAACAAATCGTTGAAGATATCTCTGAATTGTCCTGGTAAAATGATAGTATTACAACTGCCTGTCTATATTATTATAAATAGCCAAAGATGTGTATCGAAGAAACACTATGGGAAAGCCACCGCCTATACAGTATACGTAAACTTTCGCTACGAATACGCCAATCCGCGGGAAATGTGTTCTGCGAACTACCACATAGAACTTCCAATTTATTCTATTTTGTTTAATAAATCAGCCTTCTTTGAATAGAACTATACTAAATATCACCTTATCTTTCATTTTCCTTTACTGACTGTTGGAATCGTGGAGTATTATCACCGACAATGATCGTTAAAATATCTCGCGTACACACTGAAAAGGAACGGGGACCCATACTCTGCGATATTTAAATTAGAAGATATTTATCAATTACAGTTGTGCAAACTGATGTATTCCCACTGTTCACAATTTTCTCTCCAAATGCTGAAATTCATGAGTATAATACTCGACAACGATTAGGCCCACACATGAAAAAAAGGCTGACGAGTAAAATCGCAAAAAACATTTATTCACCAAGGGCCCAAATTGTGGTCAAATTTGCCTCCTGCACTGATAATAAAGAATTCCATCAAATCATTTACAAATTGCCTGAAAAAAACTCTTAACTCAATGCTAGAATAATCGCCATTTTTTCATCGTCTACATTACATCACATGCCAGTTTAGCGGTCTCAGTAGTTTGTCTTGTAAACCGTGGGTTTCAAATATTGTGATGTTATGATACTTATAATCTACGGAACCAAGACGTGTATGGATTTTTCTTTTTATTATAGGCACATAGGTCTCGCCACTAAAACAGATCACACATATGACCATTTATCCCTTATTAAATATTGTATTATTGCACAGTTTGAAATAAATATTGATTGATTGATTGATTAACACGACCCGATTGTAGTAGTTCTAAATCCTGCCGCCAGATGTCACTAGCTTAATTGGCAAGGTCTATTGGATTATATATTGAGAATATTGATGCATCGTATATTTTTTATATATTCTTGGATTTTTTTTCCATAGCTACGAACGTCATGGTTCCTTTAACACACTATTGTTGACTCACTAAGATCGTCAGCGCATATCGTTTATATGTATTAATGATTTTCGCCTGTCGCTAGCTCCAATGACTATCTGCGCGGTCAGGTAAACACAACACAGTATTCAAACAATCATATATATATATATATATATATATATATATATATATATATATTTCCACGTTAGTATACCAGCGGGCAACAATTACTAAATCACCAATTATTTATTTATAAGGTGTGTTGTTTCAGCGTTGACACCATCTCAACTGATTTGTAATTCGACAAATATTCACATACTTATTTTATATACATATCTACCTCTGTTGGCACAAAGGTTGGGCAACTATAATATTAATATAACATCTTTTGCATCATGTAAAGGTACAACGCCTGCCTTTAACGGCTGTTTCCATATTGGTAATGTTTGGTTTCTCAAATCACATCATTTATAATTCCCGCTGTATAACATATTGTGCCTGTTACACACTTGCCACATATATACCATCTCATTGGAGGCACCACTAGACCACAACTACCAGTCTCAACGTACTAAATTGATCGGTTTGTGGAGACTGTTGCTGTCTATTTGTGTTTACCACTCTAGGCAATTTGTAAATCAATGTTCACTACTAATTCAGTGCCAATGTAGCAGCCACCAAAGCTCGTATTGAACTCAAGGCTGCTACACGCACTACTCGATCTACCCCAGGACTTCAGAACTCTCCTTGTGGAAGTGCGTGCTGCTATGTGTATCACTTACAGTATTAAGCGTGTCCTTCGTTGTGAGAAAGCCCTTTGTTTGCCACCAAACCCAACTTCACTCCAGAGTCTTGTTATTCCTGATAAGTAGAAAACAACTTGTGGTATAGATCCAGAGCAATTCCTGATGCATGACAGTGGATCAGATACAGTAGAAAGGATGCCTGTATTTGCATCCGAGTCTGGCCTTCGACCCCTCGCTCATGTACAGACTGTGCCTCTGCTGTTTTCCTATCACAATTAATGTGAATGCCAGACGTATGTGGCAAACTTGAATGACGTAACTGCCTGCTCTGCCCATCGCGTACATTAACGAACTAACTTGTGTGACAGAAAGAAAGATGACAATATATACAGATTGAAGGTACTCCAATAACCTACCAGCCAGGTGCACATAAGGCGACGAAGATCCATCATACCATTATCTATTCCCCTCTTTCTGATCTTAACAATGATTAATCTAACACATATTTAATAACTATACGATAGTACCAACAAACGAAGTACACGTGTTTACCACATAACACTAGGGGCGCGGTTTGCTGATGGTGAGCTGACTTATTTGGGGCTCTGATGAAACATGTTCTCGGCGAAAGTTGTTCTTAAGTCATTACCCTCTGCAGGCAGATTGTATTGCAATTGGTTCAACACAAACCTGTACACATGAAGCCTTTAGCACGATATTGAATAATTACTATATGAGATGAAACTTACAAGATAGTCATAAATGGGCCGAGCGACCTCCAAAGGTAATGAGGCGAAGTCAAAGACGAAACAACCTTCAGATATGCTTACGCCGAGATTTGAACACGGGTGGTAGTGATCTGTTATGACTTAAATGATGGTAAAGTTCGATAAATTGCATTTATTCTGCTTCATTCTGACATTTAGCAAAGAAATTAATCAAGAATTAAACAATTTACGGCAGTTTTAGTCAAATCTACCTTCAGACTTGGAATAGATTACCTCATCGCATCATCTCAATTACACACGCACACACACACACACACACACACACACACACACACACACCAACAACATAAAAACAACAGTACATTGTGTTCTGGAACAAGATCTGGATATGCTGAGCAGACAGGTGCAGATAGCAAAACATCTAATGTTTTTATATTATCGGGATAAATAGAAACCGGTACTTGATGTGATGACGTTGGTTTGGGTAAAATTATAATTATGACTATTATAATCCTGACGTGTCATTCGCAGTATCGGAGATCTGCCTGAATCCTGCTATTCTCGACCATGGGTCAAATAGATCAAGTGGATAGGCGCTTTAATTTAGATCCCACCAGGCGTGGATAAACGTTCACTTAGTGATGAACGGAAACGTATGAGGATTAGCTGTTAGGGTTGAGTAAATCATAGTATTTACTCAGTATTGAAGAGATATTTCATTCTAGTTCAGTAATAATCCATTGTGCAGTATTGCTGCTTTGTTTTTTGGGCCATGTCAGATCACTGCTTCCATAAGTAGGTAGTGTACATGCTTTCACGTGTTCAACTAACTATTATGTTTGTTGACGCGCCGAGTGGCTATAAAAGACCTAATTTTTTACTCAGGTCAGAGAACAACTTGCGACGCCAGACCTGTCGGACGTCTATCGATACAGTTGATATAAGTAGGATTTGTTTTGTTATTCGAACCCAGAATAAAACTGAGGTCAGCATCTGAGATGTCGAAATGTTCTATGTATAGGTTTCTTTTGAGCCACAGGAAATTACTGTTGAATGTAGTAACTTACCATTGAAGCACATTCACGTGTTGTTTACTGCGAGCTGTGGTGTCCTATTGAAAAATTGTGTATATAAACCTCGAGCAATATGGTAACGTTAGACATTCTATGCAACCTGATGAAGACTTGAATAGGTCGAAACCGGTCGTTGCTATTGGGTTGAGTCGTGTTATATCGCTGCTATTAGTATTAATCTGAATTTATTCTGATTTATGCTGATATTATTCACACATTATTCATACTGTGTATTAATATTTTATTTCTCCATTTTAGGTTTAATCTTTCTTGGCCGTAGTGTTCGACACAAAGCCTGTTTTTTTTAATATTTAGATTATCCTCTTTTGGATTATTTTAGAAATTTTCTTTTTTCTTTTAATTTTTCTCAAATTTTACCGGTAATTAATTATACTTACAATTAAATATTTTTTTAAAATCAGTTTGGAGTTAATTGTTGCTTGAATGAAAGTATAACACCTGTGCCAGCGCCTTAACTATCTTTATAAAACACACACACACGCACGCACGCACGCACGCACACACACACACACACACATATACAATATGCATCCTCTTTGGTCCCAAACAAGAGGATGAATTTTAATTATACATTTGTGGACTAATATTCAATGACTGAGAGAAGAAAATTAATATACTGATGACTACAATGTTCACTTCAAGTTAAACAGATACTGATGACTGTTAGTTATCTCCGAGTTCGCATGATTTGTTTTGCATCAGAATCTACATACAATTGATTCAATTGTCCAACTGATATTTGACTCGTCAATGGCGGTATAGAGTATTAATTGCCTAGTATTTTAACCTCTGGCCTGTACTAAAACTAGACTCTGACCCAGAATGTACTATAAAACTTCGGACAGACACATAGCCTATGGCTGAGCAGTAACACACCGATGTAGTACTGTAGCACACATTCGCATCAAATTGAAAACGTCTTATTCCCGAACCACAAGGTGCCATTTAGCTGCCAGTGACCATAATTTGGTGAAAATTAGAATAGGAAAAGATATTGGAAGCAAACTATCATACACGAAATTAAATCCTGTATCCCCAATATATATATATATATATATATATATATATATATATATATATGATTAATGCCAATTAAACAAATTAGCGTTTGATCAAATGGGACACTTGTCGTATAATTTGGGATTTTATTCAGTCAGATTCTGAAACACATAATTATATTATCAAGATACTGTGTCCAAAATAAAGCTGGGCTCCTGTTGGATGCATTTGCCTGCTATAGATTATTCAGTGTTATTTTGTACCTCATAATCACTATCCACTGCAAACAAAATGACACTGAACTGTCACTCCTCAGTGTGACTTTGATTAGTTTGCTTATGTCACGGGATTTCTCTTATCTTGAGACTGACGCTGCTATCTATGTCAAGATGCTTTTGCGTTACGTTTACTTTGGTTGTAGGCGGGATCCTAAAATAAGATCCCGCCTGGGAAAGAGTGGGCTAGCCCAGTTACGAAAGTAACAACATGAGATTGTGACGTCGGCACTGTATAAGTAATCTCCTCCCCCTCTTTCTCACTCTGTGGCATAGTTTAATTAGCATTTAATTTAAACACGTTCATATACAAAACATGTATAGTTCTGACATGAACTCAGTAAATGGGAATTTCAGAGATTAGGGAAGCGTACTAAAGCATCACTACCCACCCCAAGAAAGTAACTTTCGTATAATTAGCTAAACTAGATTAGATAACTGGAATAATCGAACTGAATTGGAGAAGTTTATCTAAATAATTAAAAAGAGGATTGAAATTAGTCTGAAGTATGGTTATAGCTGTCTAAATAATTATTTTGTTGTTTAATTCTTAAAAAAGGAAAATTACCATTTTAATGTGCATATCCATAATTTACAACATAATTTAAAACCATTAATAAAATATTCACTTCTTGAATCATAAATAGTTTATTATATAAATCAAGTAATCTTCCAATAACGTCCTCTTATTTACTTCATATATAATATATTGTAGGCGTCAAACCACTTCTAAAAAACCATACTTTTTAAAAATAAATGCGTATCTCTATTAAGAAATACAGTATCTTTTTATACAGGGTTACTCAAATATACTTTTCTGCAGGACTTATCGAAGTACATTTATATTTGGGTTTAAAAACTTTACTATTGACAAACCTTTTGGTAGAGTATATTATATAATTAGTATGGTAATTCCAACTACATTTACTCTCCGTCTCTCTGTCTGTGTGTGTGTGTATATATATATATATATATATATATATATAAGGATAATACTGAGATGTTCCAAACGGTACCTTTAATTTATAAATTTCTACACCTTGCAGTATACGGTGTTTACTGAAATAGGGGGATGCTATGCAGACTCTATTTCAGGGTTCGAATCGAACGAATATTTCTATGTTTGTGGGATGTTTCATTAAGAAGTCGCCACTCAATCATAAATGTTCAAGTGTTACAAAATGTCGTGGCTAAACAAGCCACTCACCCACAAACCACTCTCTTCCATTGAATAAATGTGTGTGTGTGTGTGTGTGTGTGTGTCTTTCGTACAGCATTAGCAAGGGTCAATACAAACTTCAGGTATCTGCTACGGAACATGGCTGTTAGAAAATAATAATATAGATACATGACGCCAACAACGTGAGCTTTGCACTTACTACATACGCATATATATATATATATATATATATATATATATATAAATTAGTGTAGCTCTTTTACGGCCACTTTTGTGAAAACAGAAAGTTAAATGCACTGAGTAACTTCCAAAGGTAGTGAGTGAGGTGAAGTGAATGATGACAAAACCGGGATTTAAATCAGGATGCTAGAGGTCTGTGGCGATATATATATATATATATATATATATGGGGGGAGAACTCTCTTCCGATAAAATTATGTTTATAAGTTTGAGAACGAGCTGTGTTTTGTTATCTGTATCCATAGTGCTGATCCCTAGTGTATACTTGGCTTATGGCTTTATTTGAGCAAGTACATGTGCTTTATGGGTGCATAGGTCAAGTTTATGACGTCTACTATCTAGTCAGAATAAACACACACATATCAGGGTAGGATAATAAGGGCTAAAATATCATAACCACGCGTAAAGAATTCTTAATATTAGTAATAAATATGTGTGTATACATACCTCGTATTTTGGTAAATTTCCACCCTTCTTCCTTCTCGTATAGAGAGTCCATAAAACTTTCACTGTAGCAATTGCTACAACAGTTCCGGTCAGTACTCTTACTGGTGGATGCCACGATCCGAGCATAACTGACATCGTTGTAGTATCAATCAGTCAGTTAGTCAATCAGTCAATTAGTGATCTACCCTTGTCGATGACGAGATCCTCAAACAGACAATATGGATAGTCTACTCCGTGTGTGAGTACACCTAATCTTATGCTGTGCTGGGAGGTCGTACAAAGCAAATCTGCAACGTTATAAAATTGGTCAATAGCGTTGTTTACATCGAGCCAGCACGGGATAGTAGGCCAGGCTCTGGCTCCGGCCCGGAACAGCTGCTAGCGGATCCCCCCCCCCAGACACACACTAGTTGTTAAGCTGCGTAATTCTGTGTGTGTGTGTGTGTGTATGTGTTAGGCACATTTTCTGACCAAATCCATATTACATCAGAACAGCCAGTGCGCCTGGTGCCAGCTAAACGGGGAGTGAGATACCATAAATATCGACGTTTTGGCTGAGTCTGAGACCACGTAAATACTGCGTAATAAAGACGGTTAACGACTGCAAAAATCGGTCACATGAGTTCCAGTGGCGCCTCTAGCGAAGTACAGTCGGAATAGTCGCAGCACAAGCGGTTATGGGGCAGTGTGTGCACAGGCTAACATTAGTAATGATACTGGAACTACAGCAGGACTATCAGTTTTTTCAACATCCACAAAAGATGACAGTTAGCAATAAAATAAAATAAATATCCACGGATGCCGATTTACTGTAGCCCGTTTGTTCGATTTCTTTCCAATTATTTTACCCACGATAATGTTTTAAAATCAATTTCGTCGTTAATGGTAACACCATTTATGAACAAACCATTATTGTTCTCGGGGTGGGAGGGGGAAGCTATCCTGCTTTCACAACTTTTCAGTTACTAATTTGTCCGTAAAATTCTACTGTGGCATTTAGTTACTTGTATTGTATAACTTTTCTACTGTGATAATTAGTTACTTGTATTGTATAACTAACTATTAACTAAAGATTAGATTTGTATATATTTTTATATATATTGACTCACTGCAGTTAGTTTCAAAATTAAATTCAAATTTATTATAATCAGGGAATATTTTCTGAATCCCGGGTGAAGTCTAGAACTCAAAGTCACCTTGGTTATCTCATTACTATATTGTCTTCTGTATATTAACACGGTGTAGTTAGTGTGTAAATTATAAACCATTACAAGATGACTATCACCTTTGATGAGGATGAGAAAGTTAAATAATTGATATGTTTCAAACCTTAGATGTGAAGCCAGATACATCTGATCCTAAAGCCATGAATCAATGGATGCTAGATTATCTGAAGGCACAAGGTAAAATACAGAATCCAGCTCCACCATCTGTTCCCCATCCCTCCGTGGTCTAGCGGTAGTGTGTTGGACCACAGATCACTACCACCCGTATTTGAATCTCGGCGTGGGCAAATCTGAAGGTTGTTTCATCTTTGACTTCGTTTCATTACCTTTGGATGTCGCTCGGCCCATTTAGCCTACCGTGTGCACAAAAGTGGCCGTAAAACATCATTCATCATCATCATCTGTTCTCCTATTCTGACAAATCACATGTTCACTTCGATACATAGAAGTTTGGGGTGATAAGTTTACTCAACCAGAGTTGCAGTAACTAAATCCGTTTTAGGTACAGCACGCAGTAGATGTATAAAGTTGGAAAGCAAGCTACTATTCGTGTCTTTTGTGATTATATTGATAAGTTAGAAAGTTTGTTTGGCACTTTTGATCAAACAGAAACTTGGTTGGCTAAGTTTTATGATACAAATTTAGAAACTAAATTACAAAACTATTTCTTTTCTTTAAAAAAAACTAACTTCATGAATGCATCTGTTTAGGTAATAATAATTTATATTGTGAATTAAAATATCAACAACCTAATCACCGATTACGAGCTGATTATCAATAATATAATTCATCTAAGTATAATATTAGAGAGACAAGATCTCAAAGTTGAAAATAATTTACAACTATAAATTGTCAATCAACAATTAAGTTAATGCAATTCAATTGAAGAATCCAAAACAAACCAATCTGTTCGTTATTAGTAGACAATATCAATTAGTTCTGATAATCAACCGAGTTCAAACAGAACAATCGGTAACAACAAACAAACAAGTTTAGCAACAAATTCACAATGATAACAATAGCTCAACTATCAGTGCTGAACTATAAACTTAAGTAACCTGTAAGAACTTGTCAACAATCTAACCAACAATTAACTAGGAATGAAAGCAATCAAATTTGCCAACAATAAACACCAACTGTAATTACTAAGTACTTATTGCCAGGTCCGAAACGATATTTATGTTTGAAACTGAAAATCAAGGACAAGTTCAACAAATTTGCTTTCATCAAATACTCACATTCGATATTTTAAACTTAAAATGATTCTGTAATCGATTTGTAATTAACTGTTCATTCGCAAATTGTCTGTAATTATTAATTTAACACAATCTTCTTTTTTATCTTCATCGTATGCGATACCAACGGCAGAATCAATGTTCATCAATTGTCAAGTTTACAGGTTGACTCAACAAAGAAAACTAAATCAATCTGACAGCTGAACACGTGGTTCTGTTCACGACCACCTTTGTCTCCAAGTTCAGTAAACGGAAACACCGCAGTGAGTTATGTGCAAACTGATATACATAATAGACATATCACTGCCCACACAACCACCTGCCTGAATGAACTAACATACACACACACACACACACACACACGGCTGGGCGTTACTCTGAGCAGCGAAGCAGAACGCAAAAGTCTCGGTGCACAACTGGATATCAACGCCTCGATATCGGGGATTGGAATAGACACAAGTCAATGTGCATGATAAGAATGGTGATGCTGATGATTGATGTTTTACGGCTACTTTTGTGCACGGAACGTATGAGGATTAGCTGTTAGGTTCCAGTAAATCATAGTATTTACTCAGGTTTGAGACGATATTTCGTTCTAGTCCAGTAATAATCCATTGTGCAGTATTGCTACTTTGTTTTTATTTTAACTAAATCACTTCAGTGAGTCCATACTGAGTTAGTGTATATTCTCTTGTGGTGAACAAACTGTAATGTTTGTTAACACGCTGAGGGTATATAAAAGACCTAACTTTTCACTTAGGTTAGAGAAGAACTGCATATAGGTAGGATTTATTTAGTTATTCGAAACCAGAATAAAGCTGAGGTCAGCATCTGAGGTATGGAAATGCTTTATATACAAAAATTACTGTTGAATATAAACTGTGATGTCTAAATAGTTATGATATGTATGTAGCAAGTCACCATTGAACCACACGCACGTGTTGTTTGTTGCGAGCTGTGGTATCAAATGGTATGTTTTTGTATGTGCTTCCCCTTTTGTACGTAGCCTGCATGTGGCCGCTTTCCTGTGGGCGTGACATATTTGTCGCGTACGAAAAGCGAATTAGCTGGTTCCCACAGGCTGATGAGTAGACTAGACACATGCTTAGGTATACGCATGCATCTATCAATATGTGGAGGGGGTATGGAACATTTTATAGAATAGCAAAAGTCAACGTGCATGATAAGAATGATGATGATGATGATTAATGTTTTACGGCCACTTTTGTGTACATGATAGGCTAAATGGGCCGGGCGACCTCCAAAAGTAATGAAGCAAAGATGAAACACCCTTCAGATATGCCCAGCAATGTGACTGCCATGCTCCCGAACACCTATCATACAATGGTTAAGACTGTAGTTATGTTGATAGTTTATTGGGAAAATCAAATGCCGAAACGAAATAAGAAAAATAATCCGAAGAAAATATTTCCCGGGATTATAGAAAACCACCGAGCACCTAGAAGAGATAACACACAGTATTGAAATGGCGACAAGACGGGGGTAATCTGTCTCGCTGATATTTTTCAAATAATGTAAAAATATACCGATGCCAGTGTCTGAGTCCATGTGGTGACTTCAGCGACCGAACTAAGCCTGCTCCTACTGGACAATCACGTGACTTATTTTCCTGAATGTCAATACTCTCTCTCTCTCTCTCACGCACACACACGCATACACGCGCACACGCACACACACACACACACACACACACACACACACACACACACAGATAGATAGATAGATAGATAGATATATAGATAGATAGAGAGAGAGAGTCTAGGAAGAATGACAGAGAAAGAACGTAACATTTCATGAAACATGGACTTTGTTTTGAATACGAAGAGCATTGGCACTTCCAGTGTATATCTATTATATATCTCTAGTATGGAAGATCCATATAATGAGTTAAAATAGTCTACGCTCTTCTTGACAATCAAAGTGACACTGCATTCATATTAGATTAGGTGTCTGACATGATTCATTGATTGATACACAAAGTGAACCCACGAGTCGGAAGATCACAACCATGAATACCACTTCAAATGTGATAACAAGGAGATTCAAGCATCACAGTGTGTCTGGTACATATCACATCAAGTCGTGTACAACAAGAAGAAACAGAAGTAAAGAATTGTATTTGATTGCAGCTCCAAGTACCAGGGAGCATATCTTAATGATCATCTTCTTCAAGGTCAGGACTTAATGAACTCTACTAGGCTGCTTGATCAGATTCCAGAAGAAGCAGATAGCATTGACAGCAGAGATAGAGAAGATGTTCTAACGAATTTGTGTCAACCCAGAAGATCGCAACTTCATTCGATTGCTATAATGCTCTCGATGCTCAGTTAGACTGCGAGTCTACGTTATATCAAATGAAGGTCCGCCTGCTGACCACCAAGAACAGTTCAGCTCAAATGTGTTCACATTCATCTGTAGAGAATTCTATGTAGATGATGACTTGGCGGGTATTTCTACAGCAGAAGAAGCTGTCCATCTTGTTAAAGAAGATAGAGAACTTTGTGGGTAGGCAAACATTCGTCTTCACAAGTTCATATCCAGTAGTGAAGAAGTAATGCTGCCTATACCAGAATCAGAACATGCAGCAGAACTTTGTCCTGTGAACCTACAAGATGGGATTAACTTCTGTCTGCTAAACTCTGACCACAATGGGATTTCAGAACTTCCACAGCTCATAAATATTGATTCATAAATAAAGATGTTACCTACTCAAAACGTTTGGAGAAGTTACTTGGATAGAGCTCCATCAATTTTCTGATGCTTCTAGTACCGGCTATGGACAGTGTTCTTACCTGCGAGTAATGAACACGAACAATGAAATCAGCTGCTGTCTCGTCATGGCAAAGTCCCAAGTGATTCCTCTCAAATCAGTGACAATACCAAGGCTGGAGCTGGCAGCTGCCATGATTTCTGCGAGAATCAGTGATGTTCTCCATGAAGAAGATGACTTATGAAATATAAAAGGAATATTTCTGGACGGATTCAAATATTGTTCTGCCTTACCTGAGAAATGATGGGCGTCGTTTCCATGTGTATGTAGCAAACCCTATCAGATAAATAAAGTGGCACTATGTGATCAGTTCCGATAACTCAGCTGATCATGCCTCCTGAGGACTGCTGCTTTCTGATCTGATGAACTCCAACTGATTTAGTTGCACTGACGTTCTCTGGGAACGAGTACTCCCCACCCAGGACTCTGCTGAGATAGAACTACCACCCAAAGATCCAGAAGTGAAGAGAATTGGGGTGAATACAGTCCATGCCAGACATGGGGTCAGTTCCAATTCCAATTCCGGAATTGAAATTGGAATTGATTATTTAAAAACAATTAATTGGAATTGAGAAATGTTGAGTTGGAATTGGAATTGAGAAATTTGGAATTTGAAGTTTTCTACAAAAAAAGTAAATCCAAAAACTAATTTACCATTTTTACAATATTAATACTTACATGTGGTGTTACCAATATACTGGAACCATAATGGTCCGGAGCTTTGGTTTCTTATGGCTTTGGCTTTGTTGTTTGGGGAGAATGCCCATGCTGTCGCTTATTCGGCACAACCTCTATGTTGGAGTGGTTCGTTCCTTATATATATATATATATATATATATATATATATATATCAGATATGCACACTGGCTATGGCACCCCAAGTGAGCATTTAGCCAATGGTCTGGATACCATGGGCTTCGCCCTCACTGTGACACCAGTACATAGCATACCTGTAATCAATATAGAGATATTGCTATTTAGAAATTAATTAATTTCATCATCTCGCCGGGAATATCAATCTGGAGCCAAAGCTTGCCCCTCTTCTCTTCAAACTGTGATTACTATAGCCTGTACCCAGACATAACTGTTTAATAACCATTTGAGAGATTTTGTAAACATACCATATGCCATTGGTTTAGTACCCAGCAGGGTTGTGAAAGTGAATACAGGATCTGACCCCTGCTGGGTGGAGCTAAGGAAATACATTCGTTTCAAGGCTCCTACTGGACAGTGGAATATCAACAAACCTTTGATGATTACAAAATATACTCTTATATGGGGATGCACCCAAGACTATGATCACCACGTGATATAATACTTCTTTAGCTAAAAGCGCTTTGTAGTTAGGCTTGCGCTAATTTTACCACTGTAACACTTACATGTGCTGTTACCAATATACTGGAACCAAATTGATCCAGAAATATTTCTTCCATGACAATCCTACTTGGAATATAAACTACTCGGAGTATGTATTACAAGTAGGTACTCGGAGTATCTACTCATGGTAAAAAAAATTAGGCAAAAAAAGAGTCCGAAAAAACGGAATTGGAATTGAAAATTTTGGAATTGGAATTGATAAATTTGAGATGGAATTGGAATTGACAAAATGGAATTGACCCCATGTCTGGTCCATGGTAATTATTAGAAGTTACGGTCGGACGGGGAAGGCTGATACACGTATCTCTCGGATTTATACAATGTTTCATTGGTTTTACGTGTCTGTAAGCAACAAAGCTTGTATCATCTTTATCGTGAAGATGCATACAATTGGATTATATATTTAGAATATTGATGCATAGTATATTATTTCTGTATTATTTTTTCTTTTTTCTTTTTTCGTGGCTACGGACGTCACAGTTCCTTGAACACACCATTGTTGATTCACTAAGATCGCCTGCGCATATTGTTTATATGTACTATTGATTTTCGCCTATCGCGGTTGTTTTTAGGTTTGTATTGTTTGGTTTCTCAAATCACATCATTTACAATTCCCTCAGTATAACATATTTTGCCTATTACAGACTTGCCACATATTATCATCTCAGTTGAGGCACCACTAGACTACAACTACCAGTCTCAACGTCTATTTGTGTTTACCACTCTAGGCAATTTGTAAATCAATGTTCACTACTAATTCAGTGCCAATTAAGTATATAATTACATACATATATTGTCGACTTGGTGTCGTGCATCCATTCATCTCCTCTCTGGATGGTTGCCACTCGCGCGTATTTTAAGGTGTTAATCTGCTGCGCATTGACTCGGGGATCCAGAGACACTAGCATCCGTGAGGCACACTAGCGTGGTTTTTCCAGTGGACCAGTGCCTCTCGACTGGTCTGTTTTCGTTCACTGTTTTCGCTCTACACCACGTTGTCTTAGTTTCTCTGACGCTACCTCCATGGTCCAAATGTCTATCGTCCTATTGGTGGCAGGCGATATCGAGGTCAATCCTGGGCCTGTTTATTTTGGTTTCGGCAACTACCGTTCAATCAGGAACAAGGATCCGTCCATTTCCGGTTTCATCCCGTCTTCCGACATTGACATTTTTGGGCTAACCGAAACACACATTCGGGTAAACGATACACCGTCATTTATCAATGATATCATTCTACATGGTTATGCATTGTTTCACAGACCCTGTCATGGAAACACCTGAGGCGGTGAGGGTTTCCTTATAATAAAGAAATATGACTGTTTGACGGTGACTATCCCCAGTTTTGGCTCATTTGAAAATGTCGTAGTCTCTGTAAAATGGTGCAATAATATGATAAATTTTGCGTCAATGTACAAACCTCATGGTTGTGGAATATCGGTGTTCTTGGATGAGTTCATGTCGTTTTGTGGTTTCCTTTCTTCTCTATCGTCTCCAACGTTAATCTGTGATGATTTTAATATCCACTTCGATACTGACACCATCAGTAGTTTGAATTTCAAATCACTGCTAAATTATTGCAATCTGGTCCAACACATAGAGTACCCAACTCACATCCACGGTCACACTCTCGATTGTCTTATAACTCGATCGGACTTCACGGGTATAGACAATATATCTAATATTGGTTGTATCAACGAAAAGTTTTGGTGTTTGCTGTAAGTTAGATTTCAAATGAGGTGTGATTTACTCAACACCGCTTTTTTCTCATCACCCTCCGACAATGCTTCTGACCTTTATGCTCAATATATTAGTAATTTCTCCTATGCACTAGACTAATATGCACCACTTAAAACCAAGTGTCTAACCAAGCCTAAGCCAGTATGGATAACTTAGCAATATCGTGAAGCTAAACAGTTTCGTAGACAAGCCGAAAGGCCTCGGATAAAGAACCCTCCCCTTTCTATAGATCAAAACTGCGACGCCGAATCAGTAAATGTAACGCTATCATGAACAAAGCAAAGTACCCAATTTCCATAATGACGTTGTCAACAACAATTTGGACGACTCGAAAAAGCTGTGGAAAAACTGAACGGCATCTGGCACCGCAAACCAGAAATTGTCTTGTCCCAGGGTAAAGACGATAAATCCGTCGCAAATATGTTCAGCTCTTTTTTCACAAACAAAATAACGCAAATACACAATAGTTTCAGAAACCAGTCTTTTCTACCGATCTCACCAGACATCTCATCTACCAAGTTGGAACGTTTCTCTTCCACAACGCAAGAGCAACCCCACAAAGTGTTGCTTGCTTCTCCCACAAAATCGTGCATGCTTGACACGTGACCCACCAATTTGGTTAAATAATTTCCTACCTTCTATTACAAAATCAGTAAATTGTTCTTTGGTTGAGGGTTTTGTACCTAGTAGTTGGAAACAAGCAGTTATTACTCTTAACAAGACGTCATTGTCCAAGGACTAGCTTAAAAATTACCGTTCTCTTGAACTGTCTGTCATCTTGGTTTGTCTTGAGTGGAGTGGTCTTGGACTGGTTCGCTTCCTACCTGGCGGACATAAATCAATGCGTTAAAGTCGTTGACGTAATGTCTGATCCAGCAGACGTAATATACGGCGTTCCCCAAGGATCACTTTTGGGCCCAATTTTATTCTCCCTGTATACAACTCCTTTAAATAAAATACTTTCCACATACAAAACAGTAAATTACCACTTCTACGCAGACGACACTCAGCTATATATATCACTTACACCAACCATTTTTGCTACTGAAATTGCGACACTCCAAACAGATGTCCAAAGCTGGATGACAACAAATAAACTAAAACTAAACCCGAATAAAACAGAATTCGCCTTGCTTGGTAACAAATCACAGCGAAAAAAGTTGACTCGTTTTGTCCCTATTGAAATATTAGGTAGTATTTGACACGCTACACCTGCTAAGTTAACACAAGGCGCAGCAGCCCTGACAACCTGTGTACTTCGTGTTCCTGTATACAAATCTAGCGTAAACAAGTCAAAAGCACACTTTCACAACTGGCTCAGTTATGATGGTCCTTTATTGTGGAATTCTCTACCTCACGAAGTTCGTTCTGCCCCAACAGTATCATGTTTCAGACAAAGGCTCAAGACTTTCAGGATGCATATCCACCTTAACCTTCTCCACCCGACCGGTCTGTTCCCTTGATCACAAAGTTTTCCGTCCAAGGAATATGACATAGGCAGTTGGCCTGGTTTTGTCGCACCTTAGAATTCGTTAAGCCGAAAATAAGTGCAATAAAAGTTTAAATTGAATTGAATTGAGCAGCAGAGAACAATTCTAGGCAGATCGGAGCAGTTTTCTGATTGGATGTGACATGTTATGGCTGTTTCTGTCATTAAAACGTTTATGTCAAAGGCAAAAAATAAATCACAACATACTATTAGACAACAGAGTGAATTGGTGATATTGAGACTGCTACAAGCTGATGCCTTTAATGTAGAAATGACACTATTAGAGAACAGATGGGAAACTCTCTATATCTGTTGGATCCTTTTGTGGACCAAGATGGACTTATAAAGTCAAACATCCAATTATTCTCCCGATGAAAGGACATATAGTGGAGCTCATAATTCATCATTGCCATGCAAGTGTAGCTCATCAGGGTAGAGGATTTACTATCAATGAACTGAAGAGTGCATCCGTGGTCTAGCGGTAGGGTGTTGGACTACAGATCACTACCACCCGTGTTTGAATCTCGGGGTGGGCATATCTGAAGGTTGTTTCGTCTTTGACTTCGCCTCATTACCTTTGGAGGTCGCTCGGCCCATTTAGCCTACCTTGTGCACAAAAGTGACCGTAAAACATCAATCATCATCATCATCATCAATGAACTGAAATCCCGCGGATATTGGGTTCTGAGTTGTAGCAAGGATGTTTCATCAATGATCTTCTGATGTATAACTAGTATGAAACATAGAGGAAAGCCACAGGAACAGAATATGGTAGATTAGCCCAAAGAAAGTCTAGAATAGCTCTGGAATAGTTCATTCGGTGCGACAGAGGAATAACACTTCGTTGGAGCAGCCAGATTGTTACAGGAAGCCCGTAAGGAAATAAAGGAATATGAAGTTAGAAGATTTCTGTCCAAGAATTTATGTGATTTTGAGATGGACACCCCACGCTCGAGCCACATGGGTTGGTCGTGGGAGCGACACATACGGACGATCAGAAGTATACTTGTCACCATCATGGACCGGTAGGGCTCCAGATTAGATACTGTTACATTACGTACCTTGATGTATGAGGCTATGGCAATTGTTAATAATCGTCCATTATCACCACATAATTTGAATGATCTTCTGGGACCAGAACCCCTTACTCCAAATCAGCTGATTATATTGAAACACAAGCCATTGTTACCGCAGCGTGGTATATTTGTAAAAGAAGAGGTCTATGCAAGACACAGATAGAGAAAGGTTCAGTTCCTCACCGATTAATTATGGCGTTGGAAAAGTGAATACATGTTAACATGTGACTGTTGACGATATTGTTATCCCTAAGGGAGGATAAACGTACAGAAGTGATTAGCGACTTGCTAGAGTTCAGAGTACCATTACTGATGATGACGGTCTAGTACGTAGAGTTATACTTGTTATGGGCGACTCGAGTCTCACGAGGCATGGTCAACGAGTTTCGAAACAGGTCATTTTAGAAAGGTCAATTCATAAATTGATTATGCTTGTCGATAACCAGGTATAATTTCGACTGTCAGTATGCCATTGCTATGTTATAATGAATAATTGATAGTAGGCTGTGTTTTACTTTGTAATGATTATGTTAATCTATTGTGAAATCATAGATGATTTATGGGGTGGGTGTGCTAGCTGCAGGGTTAACCCTTGTCTTTTCTTAAAGGGCATTCTTGTTTTAGGACAACCGCCGCATTCGTTATGTGTTCATGTGCCTATCAATACAGTTTTGCGTTTGAATCGATATTTAAGTTGTTTAACCAGTTGTGTTGGTTAGAGTATCAGTTTATATATTCTATTTATAACTCTTTTAGCTCTTTTATCAAACATATTTGACATTTGAATGGTATATTTGTGGTGGCGCTGACAAGAGCATGAATATATAAAGAATACGGGATATAGTTTAACCTCGTGCAATGTTATGGCGCCCAGATAAGATTAATCAGCAGTGGTCATCTCTGATATTTGCTGATAGGTTTAGCTGATCGATGACATTAGGAAGTTATAAGAAATTGAAGTATATATGCCTCACTGTGGTGAAAGGTCGGTTAGTACTTTAATTGTTGATAATCAGTGTTGGTCATTGTAGTATTTCTATGATTTGTACTATTTAATTTTAAATTTAGTGGTTGTTTTGAACATTTTAATCATATATGGAATATATGTTGATGCGTTTTTCTTGATTATCAATGAACTGTTGTGTAACTGTTTGTGTCTAATTTTAATTTACGGTAAATAAACCAATACAAACAAAACACTGCATTAGGCTTAGTGCAATGGGCAGCCACACCAATCTAATAGTTTAACACTTCCCAATACCGATATATTATCAACATCTGATATTATATATTTATCTAAAATAGGAATTAATATAGCAACTATTTAGATACCACCCAGAATGTTAGCTAGCTGTTAATTAATTTGTAATATAATAATGACCGAAATGGCAGTTATTTCAAGTGGCTGCAGGGGTATTCTCATACGGTTTCCTTTAATAATTAGCGTAAGTCCTCATGAAATTGCTTTACTAAGAATGTTTGTAAGTTTCTATTCTCAAACGACTTAAGAAATGTCTTAACTAAGAAACTTTGTGCGTGTTTACGAAGGTCTCGCTGTCGTTGCAACACTATGGCATTACTAAAACCAATTACATGTTTTATCCGTATGGGAATGATCATGCTAACAATGGCTTCAGTGTTTGTATGGGTACTGATCAGATTCAACGGAAAGATGTTGTGAAGTTTTTCGGAAAACATATTGACAAAAACTAATATGGAAGGAGTACATTAAACATGTCAATTTAAATATATCGAGGGAAATTTATATTCTGCGCACTGTAAAACAAATTATATCTTGCCACCATTTGAAGATATTATACAGTACCCTAGTCCAACCTCATATACTATACGGTATCACTTTATGGGGATCTACACTAAATATTGCATATCACGATCACAATAGACGACAAAGTCACACACCTCGTTAAAAAGCGCTGCACTTGTCTTGTTTCTAATTCAATATTACACCAAGGTCCCCCAATATGGAGAAATTTACACTCTATAGGAAAAAATATAGCCACCAGAAACTATTTGTTCGTAGCGTGAAAAGTGTGTATATTGATAGTCTGTAACGTTTCCATAATGTGTACCTTATATTGATAGATTGTTTGTATCGCTAATAGGTCTTCGTGTCTATAATACTGTCATATGCATGTCTTACACTTTAAAAAAAAATTTTTAATTCTAAGAATAATGATATTAAATGTTTTTCTCACACCTCTTTTAGGAAACACCTAACCCAATACCAGTGTATATCTCATCTTGTATGTCAAATAATGTATATTATTGGCATGGGTTCTCAACTTATAAGGTTATTGGTGTTACCTCTTTGTATATTGTATCATGAACAAATTTAATATATATGTCAATTATGGACAGTATATGGAGGAATAAAAGTACTTACTTACTTACTTACTTACTATAAACAGCTATCAGAAAGCCATGTTTGCTGCATTTGGATCAGCAGACGATAAAGCATAATTTAATCAGCTAAGGCTAGATCTTCCATACAGTTTTTGTTTTGTATTTAATAAATCATACGGATGTAAATTAATAATTTCTAGGTATTATTTCATTGAATCAATTAAGTGATCTATTCATTCCTCTAAAAACTAGATTTATACTAACTATTGTCTAGAGATGCCATCCCCGATTTTTTTATTTGTTACATGGATATGGAAATTTAACCGGAAATACATGACCTGAGAATTCGGTTTTTTTACACTCGATAATAAATTTATTGCAAATCAAATTGTAGCTTAAATTATCTTGGAATTCATCTTCGTTATTGGCAATCTGGGGGGCTTCAATTTACAATTCCATCCAGTTCAATATGCACCGAGAAGATTTCTCTAAGTCTTGAATCATTAAGATGAAGCTCGTGAACTTTATGGTGCCATCAAGTTGGAATCTTGAACGTTTAAAAATATGGGGTGAAATGTTCTTATATATTAGATGCATGTTTATGTATGCTGTTCATTTATATTAATATCTCTGCAAAACCTGAAACTTTGAAAAACTGTATCCTACATAATTATTTCTGTACATAGTCATATATATTAATTTTTTTATTTGCAACTACAATATAATCGACCTATTTAATTATAATGTGATTGATATTGCATTATTTGAACGTATTTGGTGAATAGCCTTATTATATTTATTAATTATTTATTTATTGCAATATTATAGATATGTGCCGTGTGAATATTCCCATAAAACTACTGGTGTCTCAGATTTCTCTGGGTTGGTGATGGCATAGTCTCAGAGTGTGACACGAATGATGTGGAGTGTGGAACAAGACGACTGAGTGAGGTCATTTATAGATAATTCTTTATTAGATCGTAATTTCATGTACGCGATTGTTTATTCAATGTGGAATAAGTGTCACTACACATATTTATGCTTTATACTGTTAATCCCATTGGGTTGACTACTGCCCACATGCCATTGTTATATATGGATGCACTGATATTGTTTTGTGCCCATTTTAATCAACATATCATTACATTATCGTTTAAGTTAAGTCAGTATATGAAAATCAAAGTAATTATATAAAGTTTGTGGTCGATACTAATTACCAAAAATAATAATTTAAACTTTATGGCAGGAAACCGATTTGGGAAAACTATTTCGTTTTTAGAACGCCAGTTTAAATGTTAAAATGTAGATGTATAACAGTTGTTCAGTAAATGTATCGTTTGTGAACCACTTAAGTACATTCACATCGTACAATCCATCTTGTGGTTTTGCCCTTTCCCAAAATGCCCCATTCCTACGAAATATCCGCCTATAACCGGGACTGTTGAGGAAAATAACCGTCATCTATCACTCGGTACTTTATCAAAGTTGTTACAAAAACAAACAGACATTTCTTTAAAAAAAATAGTAACGTTAATGGACCTATTCTGATTCAATAACATATTCTCATACTTAAAGGTATAGTCCACCTTCATTTCAAATTTTCAGGACTAATACAGCTATACTCATAACTATCAATAATAATATCAAATTGTGTAAATGGTTACCCACATATTAAATAATCCAGTTCAAATTTCTGATTAATCGACTTTTAATGGCATGTGGGCGCCGCCATTTTTATGCTAGACAGAGACCGGAACTCCTGTATGCTGACGTCAGTTGAATGCAGCATTTTGACCGGATGTTTGTAGAGTCCGTACAAAAGCATGTAAACAAGTGTGAGCAAAGAATTATTCCAAAACATAACGCAATTATCTTTTAATAATTACCTCATGAATGACATACAACCATACCAGTTTGAGCCAAAAGGAACCTTACAAGAGGAAGATGATTAAAAATGGCTCGGATATTAACGTTCAAGAGAAGCTATAATCCGGGTCAGGCTAGAGAGCGCACATGTGACATCAGAGCATTTTAGTTTTCTCCTTCCCGCCTTCGAATCTGGCTATCAGTGCAGCCGTAACGGCAGCCCTCAACTAATTTGGATTATTTCCCTATATCTATGATCTCAGGTATATTTCAGGATTATTATTGTGGAATTTTTGGTTACTGTTCTAAGCATTACATATTTAAGAAATATTTTCTGAGGGTGGACTGTCCCTTTAAGATAGTTCACCTTCTTAAGGTAAGAAGGTGAAATATTTCGAGAATACAATTTTATGATAATTCTTAAAGTTTACGAAAATTGTCTAAGCAAATTCTTAATTGGTACGGGAAATCGGACCATGGCTTCCTCAAATGAGGGAGACGCGTATGGTATATAATTCACTGGTTGACCACAAGGACTAATTCAAAATAAATTTTGAATTTACAATTGATGGTATATTAGGCGGAGAAAGCTTTGCCAGTTGCAGGGTTGGATGATTTTGTTTTTGAAAGTCGACAAGCTCTGGCCTGATAGGTTAGATGTCCATGGACGTAGTGTCTGGGAATTCCTTGGTACCATAGTAGAAGGAATATTCTATCTAGCCAGGTAACTGATAAGGTTCCAGCCACTGAATATGCTACATATTCTGAATTTATGTAAAATTAGTCCTCTGGTAAAGCACTAAATGACAGATCATTTACAATTGACAGCCATGTAAAATAACTGTCATTTCAGCAATTATCATTATTATTATTAATTACGTGAATTACAACAAATGTGGAACTTGGCTAGTCAGATGTTTAATATGTTAAAGTAAGAAAATCCTATATCTGTATTTGCTTGTTATTGCTATTCTCGCTGTTTTTGTCAAATACCTTTTGCTAAAGATAATAAATGTTGCTTGAAACGTGTTATAATAGCTGATATGATATGGTTTATACATGAATGTCATTTGTTGTTAGTGATAAAGTCTATGTAATAAGAATCGTCTGGACTGACATTGGTTTGTTCTAAGAGTAACAGTCATCGGTAATGTGTCGTTTTATCGCTTCATAACATCAACCTGGTACTATTTGCTTGTAAGTTCGTCTGGCTCTTGTCAGCTATTGAGGTAAGTCTAACTTGGAATATGTTTATAAATAGCTGAAGAATATAACCATTTAATGTACTGATCCTGATACATGTACGTTAATGAAATTCTGGACTCAGCAGTCAACGTTGTGTCCAGGTTAAAAACTGCATGTGGAAACTTGGATGGAGCTCAGCCCGCTGATCTAGCTATCTATCTTTTACTGATTTAAGTATTGTCAATATACTTTTGCTATATACTTACAAAACAACATAAGTGTGTGTGTGTGTGTCTGTGTGTGTGTATCTTAGAATACATATATAGTGGCTCTGGCTCAGAACATCAATTTATACACGTGTCTGGGCTACCTTTCTGCACGTGGGGCCCAACTAATCTGTTTTTCCTACGCGACAAATATTTCACCCCCCCCATGGAAGAGGTTACATGCAGGCTACGCACAGAAAGTGGAAACACTTACAAGAAGTACCATTTGATACCACAGCTCGCAGTAAACAACACGTACGTACCCGAGATAAATACTTTGACACCACAGTTTATATTCCGCAGTAATTTCCTGTGGTTCAAAACAAATCTATACATTAAATGATGTGTGTTTTAGGAAACATGTATAGAGGCACTGGTTCAGAACATTAACATCTAAAGCATCCTTTCAAACAAATACCTCCATAAATATATAACATAAATAAAAGCATACATACTTCAATCTAAATATAAACTATTATACACCTCCACATATATCTATTAACATACGTAGACCCATACATGAGTCTTGGCTACTCGAAGATAATATAATTACACGTGGATATTTGCAAGTTATTACAAAACTAACTATATGTTCATCACCAGCAACTTTTATAGATCACATATACACCAACGATATATTGTCTACTCATAATTCAAATATAATAATTACAGACGTCGCCTATCACTTGGGAATATTTCTCATCGCCCAAAATAGAAAACAGCGTCACCGGGCGTCCATTATCAAAACGAGCTCATTTCTGAAGTAAATATTCAGATATTTAAAGTTAACCTAGCTAAGCTAAACTTCCGATTCATTAATGACATCGAATACTCCAATATTGCTTATAGGGAATTCATAAACCTATATTCAACACTATTTAACAAATCATTTCCTTTAAGTGAATCAAATTCGATGAAACGAGAATCTTGGTTCACCAATTGATTGTTAACTTCATCCAGCACAAAAAAACAACAACAAATTATTAACTAAGACATTTGGACATAGACTAATAGAGAGATTCATAAATACAGGAACTTTAATAATTCGTTTAATATATTAAAACGAAAAATGAAAACGTTATATAACCAACAAGTACTAGAAGATAATAAGCACGAAATAAGGAAATTCTGGTGAATAGTACATTCCCCAAAATAATTCCCCAATGAGTTTCTCATAAATGATATCCAAGTTTTTGACAAAAGTGAACTTGCTGACAGCTTTAATGTATTCTTTGCAAATATAGGCACGCGTACGAGTCATAACGTTCCAACGACAAATAAATGCTTCACGTCATTCATGCCCCGTTCATAGACCAACATGTTCATCCAATATGTGGCGCCACAATATATTATAAACATTGTAAACAAGCTCAAACCTAAATCTAGTTCCGGACAAGATAAGTATTAACTAAATTAATGAAATCAATAATCGCCAAAAAAAACCCGGGCATAGTTCCAGATCAAATGAAACCTGCAAAGGCAGTGCCAATATATAAATCAGTTAAACAGAAATTAGTCTACTATCAGCAATTCCAAAGATACTAGAGAAAGCCATTTTTAATCAATTAATGACATAAATAATATATTATATAAACACCAATATGGCTTTCTACCGACTGATTCCACCATTCATCCGATATTTTGTTTACTTGTTGTGGATCCGTTGCATCCAAAACATCTCCTGAATACACCATCGCGGCCCTCTGATCTATGAAAGGCCGTTAATGTAATAAATCATGGCATATTATTAAATAAATTATATAGATATGGAATAAGGGGAACAGTCAATATCTGATTCATAAGTTATTTTTAAAACAGGTCGCAATTTACTGAAATAGATAGAAACTTGTCCAATCTCCGAATTTATTGTGCTGCTCCTCAAGGTTCAATACTGTGACTATTATTTAATTTAATTTGTGTAACATTCTGTCGTTCTCTGATGATCCAACCTTATATGTATCACATTAAAATATTAATCAGTTATTTTCCGTTGCTAATGAGCAAGTAAATAATAAATTTGCTTGGTTCTGCGTCAACAAGGTATGTCTCGATGAAAGCAAAACAAAACGCATAGTTATTCGGCCATCTCATATGATACTTGATTTGACAAAATTAAATATCACCATAAATGTCTCGCAGTTATATCGTATCAGAAGTAATGCAATGAAAAGTCTAGCAAATTTCTTGGCATTCATATAGATGAAAATGTAACGTAGAAATATCACATTAATCAAATTTTAAAAAGAAATGTTTCGTTGGCTTCATTTTGCTTAAAACAAAACAAGCGTACCTTGCCCTCTAACTGTCTGCTATCACTATATTGCCAATTGGTACATTCCCATTTTACTTGAGTATCATAGCTTGAGGAAATTCAAATTTAAAATCCTTAGAAACGGACAATTCGGGTAATACACAATCCACCACATAATGGTCACACTGACCCAAGGTTCAAGTCATTAGAAATACCTAGGTTCCTGAGTTATATGTCTATTATCGTTCACTGGAATATTCACTTTGAACTAAGACAGAAAAAATGGCCGTGTAACGAGACAGTACACATTGTCTTATACTCATCGGTGTCATTCAGCCTAAGAACGATCAAACACAATGATGCTGAGGACGCATTGCTTATGCGGTTTAAAGATGCCATTTCCAATTTTTAGTTCTATTCTCCAGGAAAAGGCAAAGAAATATGCCACAGGCCTTGGTTTTGATGATGTCCTGTCTAGTAATGGGTGGCTTCATGGATTCAAACAGGGCGCCTCCGTGGTCTAGCGGTAGCGTGTTGGACCACAGATCACTACCACCCGTGTTCGAATCCCGGTGTGGGCATATCTGAAGGTTGTTTCGTCTTTCACTTCGTCTCATTACCTTTGGAGGTCGCTCGGCCCATTTAGCCTACCTTGCACAAAAGTGGCCGTAAAACATCAATCATCATCATCATCATCATGGATTCAAACGTCGTTACACATACAATTCCTTGTGATCAGTGGCAAATCGGGTGACGTCACAACCGAACAGACCGATCAATGGACTAATATCACGCTACTCCAGCTGCTGCGAGACTAATATACAAATGATATTGTCAGTGTTGACGAAAGTGTCTTATTCGGCAAGCTACTGCTCAACAAGTTATTAGTGCTCAAAGGAGATTCGCGTCATGGCGGCAAACGATCAAAAGAAAGATTGACAATTGTCACCTGTGCCAATAGGACTGGGACAGAAAAGCTACCATTGCTAGTTATTGGTAATGCCTAAAAACCTACTTTTCACCAATTATCGCCCATGCGTCGGTAACTCATATTTGATACATACATGGCACCTAGATTTGAAAACTGGAATAAGTCGAAGTATCATTATAACAAAATGAATTTCCATTCCCCTTGAATTTTTATAATAATATATATATATATATATATATATATATATATATATTAATAATTTAATCAAAAGGGGAAAGTTTTGACCTATTGGGTCCCCTTCCTGTGTCTCTCTGACGCGCACGCACCGATGACTGCCTGCTACAACTGAATAAGCAAACCAGGGGTCTATCTGAAAAAAAGCTTATATAGCTACAAAAGTCCTCCAATTTACAACTTCAAATTCTGTATTTTAAGATTAACGTAAATCTGTATATGTATATCCGTAGATTAGAAATAAATTCAGTATAATTGTCATATTATTAAAATTATCTATAATTATTTTACGTTTTGCTGAAGATATCAAGAAATTTATGATCAGAACATAACCGTTTAATATATTGATCCCGATACATGTAAGATCATGGGACTCTTGACTCAAGCGTCAATTTTGTGTCCAGGATAAATGTGTATGCGGAAACTCTTGGATGCAGCTCAGCCTGCTGGTTTAAGTATTGTCAATATGCTTTTGCAATATACTTCCAAAACAACAGAAGTGTGCGTGTGCGTGCGTGCTTGTCTGTGCTGCTGGCCATCAAGAAATTTGGCGCTAATTAATATACATAAATTGAGTGCATAAATAAAACAAGAGGCAATCTTTGCTAATTCAGAGATGCCAAACAGGTTGAATGGCAATTTCAGACTTTTCTGTAACCGTTTTGTGATTATTGTGCTATTAAAATGTTAACTGAGGAATGCTGAATATTCATATTTTCCATACTTAAGTACATTACAGTATAAGACAATAAATTGAATATTTTCAAAAGGGATAAGGATGAATAGGTATACGCACACATCTATCAATATGTGGAGGTATGGAACATTTTATTTTTAGATTAATGTATGTATAGTTGTATTTGTATTTAGATTTATGGAGGTAGGTCTCGAAGGATGTTTAGATATGTTGATGCTCTGTGCCTGTTGCCTCTTTATATGTACCCTTGAACGCACATAGCCCGTGCCAGACATCTTATCTATTTCCATCCAGATTCCTTATTACACCAATGTAAGAAAGTTATGTCGTTATTACAACATGTTTGAGTCTATTAGCTTTGTTATGTATAATGTAGAATCTATATTGTTGTCCTCGAAACGCCCTATTAATTCATACAATGCTGCTTGATTGATTTATACTCCTGGAGTCGTTTGTTACTCCGGCAGGCATCTCCATGCGTATTAAGCTGCGGAAAGAGTTTTTTCCCCATAATTATGAGTAATTAGATTACACTGATATAGGAAATTTGTTAAATGTATAGCTATTATAATCCCGACGTGTCATTCGCAGTATCAGAGCTGTGCCTGAAATCCGCTGTTCTCGACCATGTGTCAAATAGATCAAGTGGATAGGCGCTTTAATTCAGATCCCACCACACCTAACTGCATATACTTAGGGACGCTAAATTAAGCGTGAATGAACGTTCACTTAGTGATGAACGGAAACGTATGAGGGTTAGCTGTTAGGTTCGAGTAAATCGTAGTATTTACTCAGGTTTGAGACGATATTTCGTTCTAGTCCAGTAATAATCCATTGTGAAGTATTGTTACTTTGTTTTTATTTTAGTTAAATCACTTCAGTGAGTCCATACTGAGTTAGTGTACATTCTCTTTGTTATGAACAAACTGTAATGTTTGTTAACATCCTGAGGGTATATAAAAGACTTGACTTTTCACTTAGGTTAGAGAAGAACTTCGACGCTAGACTAGTCGGACGTGTATTGATACATGGTTCATATAGGTAGGATTTATTCAGTTATTTGAACCCAGAATAAAGCTGAGGTCAGCATCTGAGGTGTCGAAATGTTTTATATACAGGTTTCTTTTCGACCACAGAAAATTACTGTTGAATGTACACTGTGGTGTCAAAATAGTTTATGATATGTATGTAGCAAGTCACCATTGAACCACACGCACGTGTTGTTTGTTGCGAGCTGTGGTATCAAATGGAATGTTTTTTACGTGCTTCCGCTTTTTGTACGTAGCCTGCATGTAGCCGCTTTCCTGTGAGCGTGACATATTTGTCGCGTACGAAAAGCGAATTAGCTGGTTCCCACAGGCTGATGAGTAGACCAGACACATGCTTAGATATACGCACACATTTATCAATATGTGGAGGAGGTATGGAACATTTTATTTTAGATTAATGTATGTATAGTTGTATTTCTATTTATATTTATGGAGGTAGGTTTCGAAGGATATTTAGATATGTTGATGCTCTGTGCCTGTTGCCTCTTACTATGTACCCTACAACACCCCCCTCACTCACACACACACTCACACTCCCCTACCCCCACACTCACACTCACACACTCACTCACACACACACTCACACTCACACACACACTCACACACACACTCACACACACCCCACACACTCACACACCCCCACACTCACACCCCACACACTCACACCCCACACCACACACTCACACACACCACACACCACACCTCCACCCCACCCCACCACACACTCACACCCCTCACACACTCACACACTCACCACACTCCCCCACACACCCACACACTCACACACACTCACACCCCTCACACACACTCACACACCCCACACACACTCACACCCCTCACACACATCCACACTCACACACTCACACACTCACACACTCACACACTCACACACTCACCCCTCACACACTCACACACTCCACCACACCACACACCACCCCAAACAACCAATAAAAAAATTAAAAACTCCACTCAAAAAAAAAACACACCCAAACTCACTGGATTGGACACAGCTCGTGGGGGTTGGTTTATAACAAGTTTTTTTATATAAATTTCCTTTTAGTTGTTTTTAATAAATTATTTTTCCTAGGCCCAGTTTGCCCAGTCTGCTATGACATTCAAGGCTAACTTTAGTCCCCTTGTCATTAATAAAACCCTATATTTAATTATAGTTTGTATAGAGCATAGGTCTGATTTGAAAATGTTAATATATAGAAGGGCAATTCCCCATAACGGTCTGCTAAAGCGCCGATGTAAATTTTTTAAATAGTAGGTGGTCATGTTTTATTGGATTTGTATGTTTATGAGGTTTTTGACCCTCCGCAAATATACAAGGCATATTTTTGGGGTTTTTGAAAAAGTTCCGTTTTCGCGGGAGCCATTTTTCCCCGGCCCCTGCATTCAAAAAGTTGATCTAGAGCTGTATAATCCATGTACTATTTGCGTTTTTTTGGGGGCACGCCGTTTAGATGTCTGGCCTGGTTATCCAGCATTTAAATGACGAGCAGGCAATCGCTCAAAGATTATAAGTACTCCGACTCAGGGAAAAAAACCTGCACCCCTCTCGAGCTCATTGGGCACAGTTCGCGCGGTTGGTGTGTTTTACATAACAAGTTTACTTGTATATATAATTCACCTTGGTTGTATGTGGGAATAGATTTATCTTTCCTAGGTCCAGTTTGTCCAGTTTGTACTATGACATTCAAGATTAGCTTAATCTGCTTGTCATAAATAACATTTAAGAACTACAATAGTTAGAATAGCATAAATTAGGTCAGGTTTGAAAATGATAGCATAGTTCAAACAGTACGGAAGCTAGACGCGCTATTCGGTCTGCTTCGCGCAGATGTCAGTCTTTTAATAGTAATTAAGATAAACAGTTTTAATATAATCGCTTCATGACGCCTGCCCGTTGTAAAAACTGATTTTGAAGACAGTGACAATTGGGTTATATGGTTTATATATATTGCTTTGAAGAAAGATACAGCAATTGAAAAATAGCTATAAATAGGGCTGCTTAGATAATTAATCTAAACATTTTTTCCCTGATCTACGGGTGTTTTAAACCCAAACTCCACGGCTGTAGGTGATTTGTATTTTGATTTTGCTTGGCGGCTTGGGACTGGTGAGACATTACACATGTCTCAGCAAGAAAAGTCGTCACTCTGGATTCAGTCCCCTGAAGAAACCTAGGTTTGATTCCGGGAAGATTTTGTGCTTTCCCTTTTTACCACAAAACCTTCCCGTTAGTTCCGGTTTAGCTTTGTTATTGGCGTTAGCAATGTGGCTTAGAAAATGTATAAGCTGATGAATAGTAGTATGATTCTTTCGAAAGCCGTATCGATGTTTGTATAATATGTTATATTTATTTATGAATGAATTAAAACCTTTTCTAATAATTTCGAGAATGCGGAAAGTAAACTAATTGGTCTGTAATTGTTAAAGTTAGATATTTCGCCAGATTTATGGATCGGTATGACCTTGGCTATTTTCATATTTTCGGATACAACCCCCCCTTGAAAACGACAAATTAATTAGATATGTTAGTGGGCAGGCTATGTCTTCGATTATGTCAGATAATAATTTCGTAGATATTTCATCAAATCCGGAGCTTGTTTTCCGTTTTAATGTTTTTGCAGTGTCTATGATATTTACCGGATCCGTAGTTGTTAAAAACATATTACTTGCAACGTCACGACTCATATACTTTTCAAATGTTTCATTTTGTTTTGGTATTTTGTTTTGGACGTTTTTACCTACCTTAACGAAATAATTATTGAATAATTCTACAATTTCAGTCTTATCGGTTACTTTCTTATTATTGATGGTAAAGAAATTTGGGCATATAGTTTTGTTGTTTTGTTTTCCAATTATTTTCTTTAATTCAATCCATGTTTGTTTGATATTTTGTTTAATTGAATTGAATAAATCGTCATAATACCGTATTTTTAGTAAGCGCCTTGTCGTGTTATATAATTTATTGAAGGCTTTGTATTTGGTGATATTTGCTTCAGTAGGCTTAGACAATTTCTTTTTAAATAATTTGGCTTTATTTATTGATGATGTTAGTAGTCCTGTCGTCATCCACGGTTCTCTTTTAAGATATCTTTTAATACATTGTGATCGTTTTATTGGAAATGTTTCCTCGTAAGTTGACTGAATCATACTCAAAAACATATTGTATGCATTATCAGGGTTTTCTTCAAGATATATATCAAAGAAATTAAATTGTTTAATTAGTTCCTGAAACTTTTTGATGTTTTGTTCGCTTAATGATCGTTTATATATGTATTTAGGTAAGATGGTTTTATGTGGATTATCCATAATATAGAAAATGCCAAAATGATCGGCCATATCTGTTAAAATGATACCCGAATGGGAAGGATTAGTGACATTATTTGTATATATCTGATCAATAAGTGTCGCGGATGTATATGTTACTCTCGTAGGCTTAGTTATAACCGGCACGAAGCTTTGGGAAAAGGCGTTATTTACAAAATCATCAGTAGGGTTATGTTTATTAAATTGTCATAAATCTATGTTGAAATCTCCCATCACTACACTTTCTTTATTTTCGTTGTTAAGTATCTCTAGTATTTCTGAATACGTTGTGGAAAATATATTCAAATCTGACTTTGGTGCAGTATTCGGCCTGTAAATAACTCCAATAATGTTATTCTTATGATGCTTATTTGCCACCCCCTATAAAAAGAGATTCGAATAAATGTGGAATAAAAACGGACAAATCTTCTCGTATAGTGTATGTTATAGAATCCTTAATAAATAACCCTACCCCTCCTCTGTTTGCATACGTGCCTTTTCTATTTTGGCTAATCAGTGTATGATAACCAGGTAAGTCTAGGCTATGTGAAAAGGTCTTATACGTTTCAATGAGTCCAATAAAATCAAAAACAATTGTTTCAGTGTGCATATTACGAATTAGTGAATAGAACTTATCCCAATGTGTTACTAAACCCTGGCAGTTTACATGAAAATATCACCATGACGATTTTAACTGATCAGATAATGTTTTCAGTTGACCCGGTTCATAATATTTACAGTTTGCATTGACTATGTCATATGGTGAAATATCACAATTATCCACATCATTGTCAAAATTTTCGCTTATATATAGTCTCGAAATCATTCGAGGGACTGTCCTGATCTGAGACAAAGTTACGGGACCTGCCATTGGTCACCTAACTTGGATATATTATAACGTGTTCCTGAGTTTGCTAATGTTTGACAATTGTTAAAATTATACATCACATGGGTACTAAAATAAAGTTGATCACTTGACAATTCCATTGAAATTGAAATATCACGTAAATAAGAAAACAGAATCTGTCCTAGACCATAAACTGGTGCAACTAAAGAAATACAAAGTGATGATACTAAACACACACATGCAGTATTAACATAGTAACCGTTCTCTCATCCATATTTACGTTAATATTAGTAAATACATCATAGAAAGATGGTACAATATAAACAACTGAAAATAACAACTTTGAAAATAAAGACAGTTTGATTGGTCTATTTGGCCCCCCCCTCCCATTTAATAATGAGATAAAAACCTAATTATGTGTATAATTATTAATGAATGTCACATGACATAAATAATTGTTGAACAGAAATATTAATCACAGGACGTCGACTAAATGGCTATTCCGAACGAAATACACTTGTTGATAAATTCAGAAATCCCGCTTGATTTTACCTATCGTGCTGGGTTAAATCATATGCAGCTAACATATAAACTGGACTGAAAGTTTATTTTGCCCTTTTTGGCGTGAAACGTTCAGATGAATGTAAACATATTTGTCTGCTATGGTAATCAGCGCTAGAGTAAGCCGAGCATAAACATACAGGGCGTATTAAGGAGTCTGCACGCACTCATCAACGTATTAGAATAATTGCAGCAAAGTGCTTATTATATACAACCATATGAAACCGTATATATAATCTTGCGCAGAAACTGATAAAACCAAGGATATACAAATTTTGGATATAGGAATCACAGTCAAACTTTACATAAGATTCATCATACATGACGAAGGAGAGGATTTGATATAACATGATTATTTGATAAAACACATCCTCATCATAAGATACAGACATCACAATACTTCTAACTCACAATGGGTATATAATAAATAATTCTACATCCTGTCATGATGTCGATAATTCACCACTTATCCATCAAATAATGCTGATAATACATCACCAAAATTCAGATAATACCCACCTTACACGCCACACAATGGAGATGATACACCACTTACACACCACTTACTGCGGATAATACACCACTTACACAACCGTACCATGGTGCACGCAATACACCACATAAACAACACATAATACAGGCAACACACTACTTACACACCAATATTCATACCTGGTGATGTTTCCTAAAAGTTCATCATGCTACTAGACTAATTGTGGTCAATTGAAATTAGATTTTTGTACAGGGGCTAGTTGGGTATCGCTCATAACTCCAACACTCGTTTGCCTGCGTCAAGAATATGGTTGAATTTTGCTGGACCCAAGTGAGTCACAAATTATTTGATCGGAGATGTCATTGTCACGCAGTAGGTCCAAGAGACGCCTGCCCGCCCGATATTCACCATCATCCTCGTAGTGCTCGATCACTCCACCTCCAGACATGATGCGATATGCGTAGATATTATGAGTAGCTGGAGCGACGCGTGTATCCCTGTAGACAGTATGTAGTGCTGGGATCACGTGATAAGTGTTTTTACGCTAACTATTGATCCCTGGAACGAACTCCCCTGGACTGAACTGGATGGAGCACGTTTGATGTTTGTATCCGCAGCTACCTGGACTATATCAGAGTTTTTATCTTTGACGGCGTCACGTCGAACTTCCTTGATTTTTCCGTCTAAGAGGAGCTTTTCGCCAAGCCATTTTACTCTTTGATTATTTTGTTTGGCATGCTTGTACTCGGGCAATACCTGCCGTCTCCTCTCAGCAAGTTCCCTCGGCAGCTGGTTGATTACGCTGAAATTAATGCCTTTTAGGTTCCGTGTGTACTGCCAGATCACGTTTTTGCCAACATCATTTACTGTGGCTACTATGGCCCTGGAATATTTACCCTTCGCCCCCAGTTCGGTGCGCCCTGATTATGTCAATCTTTTGGAGTTCATTTGGTGGGATCTTTAGCCCAGTTTTAAAGAAGTGGTATAACAATTGACATACCTTAGTATTGTCCTCACCTTGTGATTGTTTGATATTTTGGAACACAATATTATCCCTCATGCACCTTGCGTTTACTTATAGTAGTTCATCGCGAAGATCCTCCACTACTTTCTCTAATCCTGTGACCTGTCCTTCTGTCAGATTGCACCTAGCTCGCAGATTACTGTTTTCGTCCGATAAGACTTCTATTTGTTCGGACTGACACTTGAGTGTGGCGTTTATGACATCTAGTTTGCTATTTATAGCTTCACGGAACTGGTTTGTACCATCTGCAGATGAGGAAATGTATTTACGGATATTTTCCTCGATGTCTTGCCACTCAGTTTTCGTTGCCAACGGTGAATTAGGTTTCCGTTTTTTTTCGGACGTTTCAGCCAAGGGAGTTGCTAATTATTTTTCCATTGACATTTGCTTTTCTTCTCGTGGCATATTTGGTTCACTGCTGGTGAAACACGGCAAAACGTGTATTACAAAGCACCCCCCATTCAATGTATGAGGCGAGAAAAACGTTCGGTACGGTTCGGTGGTTCCAATCAACAATGACGATATCTGCTGTTCATGCGATTTTATACATTCGAATAACATCAAAATAATCTCATCCTGACGAATCTTCCAGCAGATACAATACGAGTTCAAATAAAACAGTTTGCCTCCACTCACATTATACCAGCAAAAATCTACTCAAAGGGAGGACCAAAAACAAACACGTCAACCACCTTCCACTCCCCTTGCCACAATTATCTCTTGGTGCTTTCACCAGATCCATGAAAACTGCCCTTGTTAAACCAGTAATAATAAACCACAATGTGGACTGTAATATTCTAAACAATTACAAACCTATTTCAAATCTTACATTTTTATCTAATGTTATAGAAGGGGCAGTTGTTTTCCATCTAAACAAATATTTAATCAATAATAACCTTAACGAATCACTGCAGTCTGCCTATAAAGTGGTCACAGCACTGAAACAGCCTCGGTTCGGGTGAAAACTTATATTATGATGTCAATTGATCAAGGTAAGCCAGTAATACTTGTTCTTCTGGACCTGTCTGCTGCATTTGATGCAGTTGACCATAATGTACTTTTCTCTGTGTTAAAAGATATGTTTGGTCTGTCAGGTAAAATAAGTATTCGACTGGTTTCGATCCTACCTGGAACAACGCTCTCAGAGGGTGTCTGTTCATGGTATTTTATCTGACGTTCAGTTTTGTTATCTGGTGCACACAGTACTATCGCTATTTTATATATTCCAAGTTCCTTACGAAACAATTCTGGGAGATGATCCATTGTGCCAGGTCTTATTTGCAATAGTGTGTTAGCGAGTTGACTATATTGAAGAGGTGGAGTGTTGCTGCTTATTATGCTTGCACTTAGATACCAAATATGTATATTAATTACCATCAATGCACTTCTAGCGATTGTATAGTTGATTTGCTGATACTTTAGCAGCTTTTGGTACATATTCAAAACATTCCAGGATGCGTCTACACTGCTGAAGCATTGAAACCACCAATGGAGTATATCAATTTAACAAAAGTGACAAATTCTATCAGTTTATTTGCCTGATGTTTATTTGTTTTCGTCTCAGAAATAAGCTTTTAGATTTGAGCCTCAAACAGGCAGATTTTGAGGAGTACGTTAGTTTGGCCATCCATCTAGCCTTATGCACCAGTTCTTTCTGAATGAATGTTTCGGTGAAAGCAGCATGCTGTGATGGAGTCAATTTAATTCTAGTTTCAAGTGATACTAGTTTTGGGGATTGCATGATGTTATGTGGTATGAAAGTCTGAGTTCCTATATGCACTCATCTATGTTTCCTTCTTGGATATGTTTCAGTTGAGATTGCTGCCATTGATTCCATTCTTCGATATCAGAACTATCGCTGAGCGTTACTTTAGCAGACAACTCTGCCATATCTGCCTATAATTTCTCTGGTCTGCATTTCTCCAGGATGTTACGTTTTTCTTATCTCTGTTTCTGTTTTAATAGAATACGATTATGTTCCACAGAGCAGCAACACGATCCGTCTTCAAGGGCTTTAAAAAACTGAATATCTTCAGGAGTTGTCATAGTCACATCAGCAGAAACTGGCCACAGTGGGAATGGTTTTGAAAGATACTGCTCATGTTCATGGACTCTAGCCAATATAGTTGGTGAGTGATGATGATCTTTAGGTACTTCCCTCAATTTGGAGTTATGTGCATGTAGAGTCAATATCTTCTCGCATACTTTGTGATCAGATATCACAGGAACATTTGCTTTGTCGTAAAAGGACGCAACTTGGCAAATACGAGCTTAGTACTTTGCCACCTGGTTCTGTTGGTAGATGAGCCATCCTGCATGTGGAACACGAAACATCGAAGTACTGGTAGTCCAGTAGGCAAACGGGAACCAGTAATTTCTGAGTCATGTGTTGTGATTGATTGGCCTAATCCAAAGATCAGAAAGGAGTGTCTTGTTATTATGTTAGAAGGTATTGCTATATGATGATCTTTTGGTATTCCCCTTTGGGTTATTCATGTAGAGTCAATATCTCTCGCATCTTTGTGATCAGATATACAGGACATTTTCTTTGCGAAAGGAGCAACTTGGCAAATCGAGTTGTATTTATTTCTTTTGATACCATTCATGTAAAAAAACAAGTACTGATCCATGGCAAAGGACCATAATTTCTGACATTTTTGTGAACCTATCCAAAGATCAGAAAAGCTGTTAATGTTGGGGATTTTGTACGTCTAGGTCTAGACAACAGAGTCTGGACGTCTGGAAAAATGTTCTTCTTGTAGTGGTTTCCATGGAAACTATATAAACATGTCACAAATTGTGGCACTATAGTAAGGACAGTTTTTCGTCCAGCCAGTTAACTGACATTTATTCATTATGAATATGCCATCTATTCCAAATCCAAATTCTAAATTTAGTCTCCATAGGAATCATTAAATTACAGACAAACTGAGTATCCATCATTGAGAGTAGACCAGCTACATTAAACACTGCCGTTTAGGCTATTATTATTACTATTATTATTATTATTATTAAAATTGGTATTTGCATTTAAAACAACCTAGCTGATTGAGTACATATTGATTTTTTTTAAATAATTAAGATGCTGATGAACTAACTACAGCACACTCATTTACCATAATATCACGATATGGTCGTTTCCATGTAAATATTCAAGCGAATGGTGGACCCTATAAATATAGTTCAATGTTCATGAAAAGTTACCAGAAATAATGTTTTATTGATTGGAACAAAATAAATTTAGGGACAGGACAAAATATGTATATGAATGAGAAAGCTAAATTGTTCCTTTTCCTTGAATAATGTAGAACATTGTATTGCTGATATTCGGCTATGGATGAATCTTCTAAGACTAAATGATAATAAAACAAATATTATATGTTAGGCATCACAACATTGTGTTAAATCCCTAAATATACCGACATTACAGATAGGTCCATCTTCGATTACCCCTAATGGGTCAGTAAAAAATCTAGGGGTTATTTTTGACCAATGTATTAACATGTATGAACATGTCACATCAGTATGTCAAGCTGCCTACTACCATTTTCAGAACATCCACTGTTTAAAAGCATTCTTGACATAAGAAGCACTTTTAACTGTAGTCCATGCCTTTGTTACATCTCGTATAAATTATTGTAACTCCCTGTTATGTGGCATATCTTATTATAACATTAATTGTCTTCAGCAAATTCAGAATAGTGCACCTCGCATAGTGACAGATACTCGAAAACATTATCACATCACCCCAATTCTTCAAAAACTACATTGGCTACCTGTTTGACAGCGTATCCATTTAAAGATTTTATTAATAACTTATAAATCTATTAATGATATGGCGCCAGAATATATGTGTGAAGTGTTGTCCATTAGAAAGTCATCCCGAAATTTCGCGTCATCCAGTCAGATACTATTGCAGGTGCCATTGTCTCGGCTCAAGTCATATGGTGATTGTGCGTTTAGTGTTGCAGCCCCCGCTTTTTGGAATAGGTTGCCGGCAAATATTAGAAATGCGTCGTCTCTTGGAAATGTTTAATCTGTTCTAAAAACACACCTGTTCAAAGTTGCTTTCACAGATAAATAATAATTATCTTTTAAATCACATAATATTTGAATATTATTATATTACATATTATTTGTACAGCAACTTTGAATGGCTCCTGCTTGTAAGAGCGCTTTATTAAATATACGTAATTTTTATTATCTGATATTTTGCAAATATTGCTAAAATATAATGACACCACGTGTTTAAGCACAGGTCGTGACTTCAGCGACCGAACTAAAACTTAGAAAGGTACAGGATGACTGATATGTCGATTACCAGCTCTCTCTACTGGGCAATCGCGTGAGTTATTAATTTTTCAGAATGTCAATACTTGTTACACAATTCCCGGTTTTCAGAAATGTCGTCCCGACATTCACTCAGTAGCTAATTCATATGCACTGCTAAGTTCAGATTCAGAGTTTCCAGATAATTTGAATAGTTTTGTTCGGAAGATTCTGGTGAAATTAAACCTAGTAATACGTCAATCGCTAAGATCTTTAAGATAGTTTTAATATACCCAACATACCTAGCAAAGGTCGGTTAAAGCGATCTGTCATTTCCGGAAGCATGGTACAGGGTAATACGCGACTTTACCATGCCCGATAAAGGACACAGTTCCTTCATGAGATTGCTAAACAAATATTGGATCTTCGTCGCAGTGAATACGTTTCGAAAATCCACAATGCACAATATAGTTGTTAAATAAAACATCAGGTGTTGTCTTCGCTGTCACGTTCTTAGTGAAATCGCATTCATTTCGAGAAAAATTATCAATTATTACCCGAATGCACGAATATCCATCTTTAGAAGATTCCAAACTAAGAAAATCCTTGTATACTATATCTAAGGGCTGATTTGAATGGATACTTAACAGTGATGTAACCTACACATCACTTAATCTAATATGCCAGATATGTACTCATACGCCGCCAATAGAACCTTTGCCTTAATACAGCAATACTTCTAGTACGTCCAAAATGATCTAACTCAACATTAATTCATCGCTTCATCAGGCCAACTAGACGGCAACACCAACTGTAGCAATTCCTTCACTTGTCTAGATAAGACATCACGATTTACGAGAAGACAATTAAACTTTAAAAAAAGATTCTTACCTTCCGTAGTTGAAATAGATTTAATCGAAAATGTTTCCTTATGTGTGACGGATCTACTAAATAATCCAATAACTGGATCTGCACGTTGTCTAGATCTCTACTTACGTGGGCTTTAGAATGTCATTACCTAGTAATTCATCATCCACTGGAGTAGTAGATTTACTGATTGTATCTATATACACTATTATCTAACAATTGTAGCAGATCGTATTGATTATTTATGGTGTTGTTTTATGATCCTCATCAGTGTCAGGTGCTAATGCAGCCATTAGAGACAGTTCATCAGCATCCATGTTTTCTTTCTCAGACCTATGCTTTTTAGAAAGGTTACATACGGCCAATGCTGACCTGTGTCCTATTACAACTATCTTCACTGATGGGAGAATATAGGTTAGTAGGTTGTTATTAGCGTACACAAGGGAATTGCCACCATATAAGTAGTGAAGAAAGTTTGGGGTTATGGCCTACTTGAGAGCTAAACCCTCTAGAGTGTGTAAACAATATAATTACGATATTTTTTCTTTAGACCCCGAGATGCATTCGATAAAATATGTTCTTTTCCTTCAGAAACACGATTGAGAACAGCTCCTATACCTTCCATGCAAGCGTCGGTATGGAGAATAAACGTTTTTGAATAATCAGGGTAACTGAGAATTATAAGAGATGTTAAACAGTGTTTCAGCTCATCAAATGCATTCTGCTCAGACTCATCCCATTTCCACTCTGGGTGGACATAACTCTAAGCTATAGCTTTATCGATATTGCCACCCAACATATCATTTAAAGGGAAACGATGGTAATAACCACCAAATCCTAAATAAATACGTGATTCATTGACATCAGTAGATTCTGGTTACGACTGGAGTTTACTGATCTTATCAGGGTTTGTACTGATGCCATCTTCAGACACAATATGTTCTACACATCTAACTTTACACTTCTTTGGAGAAAGTTTGAGATTGGATTGATAGAAATGTTCAAACACATGCCTAACCCTTGCTAAATGTTCCTCGGTAATCTCAGCAAACATGAGAACATTATCAAGAAATATTTCACATATGATAAAATATTTACAAATTAATGAATTTAAGCTATCGGATATAAACCTTTGATACGAAACAGATGAGCTAGATAATCAACAAGGCAGCCAATTGTATTTGAAAAATTCCAATGGATCTGCTTTGACTGCAGTTCGTTCCTTATTCGACCCTTCAATTTCCAACCGATGGTACCCACTTGTCATGTCTAAGACGAAAATAGTTTATTACCTGGCAACACGTTCAATAATTAGTCTCCTCTGGGCAATGCATATCCATACTTTGCGCTCCTCGCATTCAGTTGCCTATAGTCAACACACATACAAAGCGAATTATCGTATCCAACAGTTCTTTTGGGACATATCGATGTCTTTATTTAAAGGGTATTGCATTATCAACATCTATTGAATGTTTTACCATACTGATTAGAAGGCACACATGATTTCCACAACTCTGACAATCCTCGTCAACTCTGCAACTATATAAATATAACTCTCCATAGAAAGGCTTCTGTTGCTCTGCCCTCTCATGATTCAACAAATTCACTCTGCAAATCTATTTCCAAACATTTCGAAGATAAAATCACCCAAATTCATTCCTCTTTTCCAGATTGTGCTTCTAATTGTAGTACTGATTTTACAGTTGTACATCACCCTTGCACAGTGTTTAAACCACTCTCACTTATTGAAATTACTAAATTTATTTTATCATCCTCTAATAAGTCCAATGAACTTGATCCAATCCTTACCTATCTGCTAAACTCTTATCTTCACACACTAATTGTTCCAATAGCTAAGATAAAGTTATCACTAAGCTCCTGGATGTTCCCTTCTTATTTTAAACATACCCATGTAAACCCTCTTCTTAATAAACCATCTGTACCAGTCTATGACTCAAACAGCTATAAAAATATGTTTAATCTATCTAGAGTATTAGAAAAAGTCATATCCAGTCGTTCGAACGTTCACTTAAACATTAATCACTTCTCTAATGATGTTCAGTCTGCCTACAAATAATGTTACTTTACAGAAACTGTCCCACTAAAAGTTAACATTGACATATCACTAAACATGGACACAGGAAAGGTCACAACACTAACACTATTAGATTTATCTACAGCCTTTGACATTCTGTTCCTCTAGATCGCCTCTCTGATTGGTTTGGCTTATCGGGCACAGCATTCACTTAGATCCGCTCATTCATAATAAATAGGTTTCAATCAATACAAATAATAAACCGTTTTTCAAAGGCAAGGCCTTTGTTTTGTGGTGTTCTGCAAGGCTCTGTTCTTGGACATTTTAACATATTTGCGACCATCGCCATATTCGTTGCTATATTTCTCTGTCAGTCGCCAAAACTATTGCTACAGCACTCATTACTAGTAGTCTTGATAATTGCAACTCTCTTCTTTATAACATTGCTTCTAGGGATATTCTAAAACTTCAGTGTATTCGGAACTACTTAGCTAGGGTTGTCACACGGTCTCCTCGGTTTTCCCATTCTGTGTCACTCCTAAAATCTCTTCACTGGCTCTCTGTCCAATCTCGCATCATTTTCAAACTCTGCGCCCTTGCCTATCAAACTCTTTCTTTTGGAGAATCATTGTTTCTATTTGCCATGCTTTCTCTAGCACCCAAGCCCGTTCATCTGGTTTGCTTTTGTTGTCTGTTCCCATGATTAAGACACATGCTGGTACACGTGCGTTTTCAGTTGCTGTCACTACTCTTTGAAATTCACTCTCTGAATATGTTAGCATAGTTTATTTCCGTCACCATTTAAAAATTCACCTTTTCAGACTTGCTTATCCTTCCTAAGTTTCCACTTCGTCTGATCATTTGTTGATGAACTTTGCATCAAACTCGGACTATGAGTTTACCCAACCCTTGTACTACGTGCGCCACTGAGTTGGATTCTTTTCGAGGATATTGACGCAATAGGCGTTTTGTAATTATTATTATTATCCAATATCCAACTCATTGTTGGAGAAGATATAGGTCAACCCAGCTAGGTACTGTTTAACTCATGAAAGTTGATTCGCATCAGAATTTGCATCAGTCATATAAATCTTATCAAGTACATATTTTGAATCACAGTTCTTACCGTCAGTTGTAATTATTCGTCATTTGATTCCACATATTCACAAACTTGTAATTATTATAGCATAGATGTTTGTTGAATTAGTAGTGTGTAGCAGTATGGTTAGCAATACAAACATTGACAAACTGTAAATGTCCATCATACCGAACAAGAAGTGGAGCTATTTCTATATTTGATGGCAGTTTAGATTCAGAAACATGTTGCATTAATGCAATAGAATTTGAAACTTTGCCTTTATTATCCAGCAAACGTTTAACTGTAATTGTTGTATTACTGGGGCTAGAACCTTCTCAGATATGGCTGATTTGACAAAACACAGTCTACCCTCATTACGATTAGTTTATTTGTTTTGGCTAGTGATATATCGCATAGCTAACTGCCAATAAGTTCTATGTTTTGCTTTCTGCTTATAGCGAATACCATTAGGTGTCAGGAAACAGCTGCTAAAATTGGAATTCTAAGTAACATTTTCATCTTTATGCATGCCAAGAAATTTGCTAGACTTTTCATTGCAGTCATTCCAAATACCATCTGACTGTGTGCCTTTTATAGTGATATTTAATTCTGTCAAATCAGGTCTCATATGAGATGGCCGAATAACTATGTATTTTGTTTTGCTTTCATTGAAACAGAGCTTGTTGGCACAGAACCAAGCAAATAGATTAATTGCTTTCATTAACTTTCATGGGCAATGGAAAATAATGTATTAATATTTGAAGGTGATACATAACTTTTGAATCAGTTATGTTATTGACTGTTTCCCTTATTACGTATCTGTATAATTTATTTAATACTATGCCATGATTTATTGTATCAAAGGCCTTTAATGGATCACATAGGGTAGCAACAGTGTATTGAGGGGGATGATTTGGATGAAACTTCTGCATAATGATTAAGTAGGTGAATGATCGGATGAATGGTGGAATCAGTCGGTCAAAAGCCATATTGGTGTTTATATAAAATATTATTTGTTTTCAAGAATGCCATTAATTTATTAAATGTGGTCTATATTTTTTTAATTGATTTATCAGAAGATTTATATAATGGCACTACCTTTGCGGTTTTCCTTTAATCTGGGACTATGCCTGTTTGTAATGATTAGTTAATAATATGAGTGATAGGATTAATAATGTTTGTGATTATTGCTTTCATTAATTTGGTTAATATTCCATCCTATCCAGAACTAGATTTAGGTTTGAGGTTGTTTACAATGTTTATAATATATTGTGGCGCCACATATTAGGTGAACATGTTGGTCTATGAACGGGGCATGAATGACGTGAAGCATTTATTTGTCGTTGGAACGTTATGACTCGTACGCGTGCCTATATTTGCAAAGAATATATTAAAGCTGTCAGCAAGTTCACTTTTGTCAAAAACTTGAATACCATTTATGAGAAACTCATTGGGGAATGTATTTTGTCTATTACTATTGACCAGAATTTCTTTATTTCGTGTTTATTATCTTCAAGTATTTGCTTGGTATATAACGTTTTCATTTTTTTGTTTTAATATATTGAACGAATTATTAAAGTTTCTGTATTTATGTATGTCTCTATTAGTGCATATCCTACATGTCTTAGTTAATAATTAGCTTTTTGTGCTGGGTGAAGATAACAATCAATTGGTGAACCAAGATTCTCGTTTTATGGAATTTGAAGAGGTTGATTCAATTAAAGGAAATGATTTGTGTAATAGCGTGGAATATAGCTTTATGAATTCCCGATAAGCAACATTGGAACATTCAATGTCATTACTGAATCGGAAGTTTAGCTCATCTAGGTTATCTTTAAATATACGTTAAAGATCAGTCTTTCATTTCGCTCATTGTTGTCTATTTAGAATGATACTTGTTTAATATTATTGTATAGGTAACCGGCTTTTATAAGCTCGGGTAGCTGAGGATTTTTGTTTCAATATCATATGAATATGAATTTTATCTAATCGGCTCGTAAATTGAAGTCTCCTTGTTATAACTATTCTCACTTGACCCCAATAGCCGCCCACTTCTTTACTTCTAATAATTCATGCATGCACCAAACGACATAAAACTATAGTAGTAAACACCTTCTTACTAAATTTAGACTTCTAAGAAATTACATATTTATGTACTTTCGAGTCTGCGCGCGCGCACGTGTGTGTATGTGTGTGTCAGGTATGGGGAAATCGTAATCGTCATTGATTGTAATCGATTACATGATCTCAAGTAATCATCATCGTCAATTCCAGATGATAATCGTAGTCGTAATCGATTACATTGTAAATGTAATCGGAATCAGCGATTACTTTGACGATTATACGAGGTGTTTGATTATTTACCATGTTATATCATGCCGGAGATATGGTCAGATTAACTTATAGGTTGTTTTCACACGGTTAAACCCAAGCTAGTCACTCAGCCAACAAACGTGCCTGGCTTCTTTCTGACACTGTCGTTTTAACTACAGCTCCAAACGACCCTGATTGGCCAGCAGTCGGATAACAAGCAGCCAATTAAATGGGTTAGTGAACATAAACAAGGCTACATGTTGGCACCGGGTCGACGTGAATCCCGGACAAAATCCCTTGCGGACAATACCCCCTGAATGTCTGTGGTTATTTTGAAAAAATATGGTTTATATGTGAATTTAATATATAGTTTTTGAAAATATAACTATATATGGCCAAACGCAAATTCTCAATTGCAGTGGCTATTTTCTAACAACCATTTGTATGTGTGTTAATTACTCTCAGACCACGGCATAGCGGTCTAGCCGCCATTTGTAATATTTTCAATTGCAGTGGTCATATTATAACAACCATTTGTACGTGTGTTCATTACTGTCAATTAATTCTAACTCTAACTCTTTTTTAATCAGGGGAGTTTGTCCGGCTATCGGTCGACATAAGGGCTCACAAACGTCGGCATTAGACGGAGATCAAAGGTCGAAGTACGGAGTTGGGTGGTTGAGGACTAGTTTATTTTCTATGGTGAATATTTATTGGATGGAGAATCTTAGAGCGTGTGATTCAAATCGCTGTACACAAACAAGACAAATTAATTGCAACATACAACAGATAAGGAACAAAGTTTATTGGTAAAATACTTTGGCGAATTACTACTGGTGTGTGTGTTTGTTCATGTGTGTTTATCTTGGTGTCTCTACATTAAATTAGTCGAAAATAAAATGCTGAAATATCAAAGCATTAGTTGTCACAAGAGGAATGAAAATGTGGGATATTATTTTGGAGTTATCAGCCAACACTCTGTACCGTGGACAGAATATTTACTTCTCACTTCTAGTTGGATCTCTTCCCCGGAGATGTCTTCTGATCAGTACAGAGACCGTTACATCTCTTGATCATCTCAAAGAAAGCTTTACCTGTCATCTCGGGGCCGGTCGTGAAGTCAGCAGATCGGGACACGGCTTCTGCTGCCTGTCCACAAGTAATCAAGTTCTTGAGAGCATTCTGTGATGCTTGGCTTGGCTCCGACTTGGTGAAGTCTCCAATCATACCTATGCCTAGAGATTGGTGCGACAATAAGTATATTGATTAAGAACAGACTGAATACTTAGATAAGAAGAGAGAAGATAACAACAGTTTATTTATAGTCGACATGTTAACACAGCCATCACTAACGACTAACGTTATTGAATCAACATAAATAAAATGACAATAGTATTTACAATGAATTATATAATTGACATATACAATGACATATTATTATACATTCAATTTTCACTCGAATTCAAACAAGTTAAAACATTTGTCATGACATCCTACGAGTATGTGTTAGTTATTATTTGTTACTTATTTTGAATAAAACACAGAAACCACATTTACACTTTGGCAGCCATTCTCGTATAAGATATTTAAAGAATCGTGAAGTCATACGAAATATGTCCAAATTGAAAACAAACGGAACGAACCCCGGAAAAATAAATAAGTTAACGACTGACCTACAGACATAAGGTTTTGGCCATTTGTATGTTGTCCAACAACGCCCCAGCCTCTTCCTTCATAGATCACTCCATCTTGTCCAATGAGGAAGTTGTACTTGATGTCATCCTTTCCTTCCGCTGAGAAAAGAACATAGCGACTCGACATAATATATTTGTTCTTTTTCTGTTCCATTTCTCATATATTATTGTGCAATTTTAGAAGTATTTAATGACATCATATTGATCAAACTTGAATAAGTTAAAATCACTTACCTAGATCAGCGGCCTGAAAGGTAGCCAACAGTTGCTTCATGCACGCCTCATCCTGAATACAGCGTTGACAGTTCGATCCAGAAAGTCCCATCACTTTACAGGTATCAGGACCAGTATGCCAGAGTATTATGTTATTTGCCATGCCGTTAACTCCCAGGACTTGTCGTGGTTCTGTAGCTTGCCATTCTTCTCGTTTGATCATCGCTTTCTGGACGCCTTCACAGAGTTCTCCAATCTGCTGTTTGCTGAAACATCCTGCTAGGTAGCATTTAGCTGCCTATCCAACATACAAAACATTATAAGATTAATAGAGTAAATTGTATTAACGGGTAATTATTGTATTTTGACTGGTATCAGTCTGATTACTTACGACGGTTATAATTTTTTCCCAGTCTACACGGAACCACCAGCCAGCACTTTGTTGAACTAAAAGTGCCATTACCATGGTCATGCAAAGGAAAATATTGAAAGCCTTCATCTGAAATGCAAATATATATCAGTGATCAACTGTTTGACATATTTAAAGAACATCAGCCATGAAGCCATTCAGTTAAGCATAAATACATATTTCTGCCGACCTTGTTCGCGTTTGTGTCCTTTCTGGAGCTATGAAGGTCTTCAGTGATCAGAATGTCTTCCAGTTAGTTGTACTATCCGCGTAAAGGTGTGTACCTTTTATAAGCTGGAGTAAGTGGGGTTGTTTTTACGTTTTTTTCTTCCAATTCTAAGAATTAAAACGATACCTTTTCTAAGAAACTATACAGGAAAGAGAAGGAGAGCCACATCTAAGAGCATGCTGATCACGTTTATTTTAATGGTACTTTCTCTATATTCGTTTCTTCACTACAATTATAATATTTTTACAACTAAGGAAAGGCAATTAGTTTGACTACATGCCTTCGAGTTAGTTGTCTATTTTTGTCAAAATGTTGACGCACGAAAACGTGGTATAACGATTTACAAAAAGCTTTGTGTCTAAAAGTAATCTTGGAACGTGGTAAAAATCTGCACACGTACACATAATAGTTGCCATACATACATACATATAAACAGGGACACCAGCGTGGTTTAGCGGTAGCGCGTTGGATCACAGATCACTACCACCCGCGTTCGAATCTCGGCATGAGCATATCTTACGGTTGTTTCATCTTTGACCTCGCTTCATTACCTTGGGAGGTCGCTCGGCCAATTTAGCCTACCATGTGGACAAAAGTGGCCATAAAACACCAATCTTCACCATCATCAGATACATACATACACATCGCGCCTTCATGGTAGGGTGTTAGACCACAAAAGTGGCCGTAAAACATCAAATATCATCATCAACATACATACATACATACATACATACATACATATATACACACACATACATACATATATTATTATGTTTGTAGGTATTTATGAAATTGTTTTGTTTAGGCTCAAACTTGATTTCACCTGGAACAAATGCTCCATGTGATCCTAGTTAGGACGATGCGATAGACACAAGTATATACTTAGTGAAGTACGTACTTACCTAAGTACATAAATATGTATATATGTACATATGTCCGTATTATACTTACATTTAAATGTAGCTATTTCTTACGTTAACAGGATACTAAACTTTGATCATAAGTCAAAGTAAAGTATAAGTATTAAAACTTTAATATAAGAGATCAAAAGTATTAATACTTTAATATAAGTGATCAAAAGTATTAATACTTTAATATAAGAGATCAAAAGTATTAATACTTTAATATAAGTGATCAAAAGTATTAATACTTTAATATAAGTGATCAAAAGTATTAATACTTTAATATAAGAGATCAAAAGTATTAAAACTTTAATATAAGAGATCAAAAGTATTAATACTTTAATATAAGTGATCAAAATGCAAGCAAATGATTGATGAAGAAAATAAGTAAAAAGTCTTCTCTAGTTTTACAAGTGTTTTAATGAGATGAGCGGGGATTCCCCGTTGAAGTTCTTTGGCTCAAGTTCAAAATGTCACAACACATCGGCAAAGACATACAACTATTTTACTGAAAAAGTAACAATGAAGTCTTTGTCTTCGTGACAGGTCTAAACTAAATGAGCCCTAATTTTACGAACAGATCTTGTTACACTGCAGAATAAATAAGCAAATAACTTCTCCATAATTCATTGTAGTGATACAAATATTGATTTGTGAATATTTAGTAATTATATTAATATCAATCTTGGGCTCAAATGATATGTGTTTGAAATGTATTGCATGATTTAATGGTTATTTATATTTTTAGTATGATAATGATATTAATTTGCAAATTTTTCACCGTGTTCCCTCAACGAATCCCAATTAGGATTAAGCACGTAGAGATGTTCGAAATGGAGTGCCATGTTTCTGTTAATTTACCATAATATTTTATTGACATAGTTCATAAAAATTGCTTGAGAGGAAAATAATAGATTCAGATTACTTCAAGGATATGACAAACTGTATTATATGAATTATGTGTTTATTGTGATAAGATATGAACATGAAATTCCCCAGCCAGTTGATGGTATCGCCTGATATGGATTCATATCAGGAGGTCCTGAACAAATATGCTATTCCTAGCCAGAATATAGAGTCCTTAGAACGGCAGAACTTGATTGGGAATATAAAACTAAAAATAATAGTGATACGTTTAGGCTAAAAAACAACAAAATAGATGGCAGTATATATCAGATGGTTTACGTATCATAAAACAATAGAATAAAAATATAACAAGAAACATTGATATGCACTTGATGTATTAAACTTTATCTAAAGTAAACCAGAAAATAATAAACAGTCAAAACATTGAAAAATGTACTCGGATCTTTTTAGAAGAAAAGGTTCATTTAAATTTATCCAAAAGCAATTATCTCAAATATCGAAATAATCCAAAATAATGACCAAAAACAGGATAAGTTGAAATTTATAAATGTCACTGTTCTTACTTATTGGTGGCGAGTTGTATTGTGTTTTTGTGTCAATCCACCCATTTCTATGTATGTCTGTCTAATTGCCTTTCCAAATGTTTACCCGTTTTAAGCGAAAGGTAAGCCAATCTTTGTTTTATCAAGCTTAGCTAACAATTCATCTCAATAATACGAATAACCATTATCATAATGTTCAAGGCACAAAAAGTCTTATTAGTGTTATGACTTTATGACGATCTTGACATTATGACCAATCGAATATAATATTTTTGGGATCAAGTGAAAATATTTTACAGTTCATCTTTCTTATATGGATGAATTAGTGATGCAACGCAAAAATAAGGTAGGTGATAAATATTTTTGTTTATAGTTTTACACGTGTCTACTATGTATTATCATAAAAATAGACCGATAGATCTCCGTGATAATAGCTCTTCATCTCTCAAATATATGAGTGACAACAAACCATGGGTAGAGTTAATATTTTTATTCCCGCATTTTATTCCGCAGAAGAGCATTGTTCCACATCTCTCAATATATCATCAAATCCCGCTATTCTCTCTTGCGAATCCTTCTCAGCGAGTAAAGTAGTGAAATGGTTGGCATTTAATGTTGAACAAAAATGTAGTTATCATAAACAAAAGAAAATTATTTTCTGCACTAGTTGGATAAGTGTAATTCTTCTTTGTGATTAGACGATCTGCTCGGTTTCTTAGGTTAATATGATCAGTGATTGAATTAAATGCGCAATATATCGGATAATTGAATAATTTCAACGTTATCCGGTGACATTTCATGCCTATTACGTGAATAGTATTGTATGTCAACCAACGTTGAACGTGATCCATTTGAGGAGGAAGTGAAAGCTCTGAAACCGGTCACCAAGGTAACGATTGATACCCTTGTAACACTGTTCATAATATTGAAAGTGAAAGTTTGAAAGCTCGCTAAGATCTTCTTGCGAAAAAGAGACCAGGAGATCGAGAATCTGAATTGGCCCACATGGGCCCTGGAGGACAAAGTTGATGTTCTGGAGCAACATGGTCGACATAACACTGTGCCCGTCAGTAGTATACCTGGGCCACCCAGTGATAATAGAAACGAAACCACTGATACTATCGTTATTAATATGGTGAACAATAAGTTTGGGATAGAGAACTTTGAGAATGATATCGTCCGCTCTCGTTGTATTGGTAAATCTGGTGACGGGAGATACAGGGACATTAATGTCAAATTTGTATGTCACCGAGTGAAGACGGAACTCGTCGGTGCTCAGAGGAAACTCACCGGTTCTGGAATCTAGATTAATGAGGAACTCACCAGTCTGTGGGCTAGGCTCAGCTACACAGTTCGCTCTCTGAAACGTCAAAACAAGATCCTGGGCACTTGAATTTATGATGGTGTCGTATTCGCCAAATTATTGGATTATTGGAAACTGACAACGAACTCCCAGTCTGATGCAGACTTCGGTAACATATAGGTAATAATATCTTGTGATGAACACCTCACTTTTGTATAATGTATTTGGTTATTCTTAAATAGTATTAGTGATAAATATGAACTCACCTGAACATGTCATATATTTTGATTGGTAAACGGACATAATCCCCTCGGACCATATCCTCTCAGCACGTAATCCCCCAAGACAAAATACTCTCAGGACATAATTCCTCTCATATGAAGAACAAAAATATAAAAACATATATTTCTTACAACTCTATGTGTAAAAGATACAGATTATTATTATTATTATTATTATTATTATTATTATGCAAATTCGAGTATTTCTGTAGCTTATGTTGCTTGGTAGCTGAGATAGCAGTGCCATGTGGATCTTGTGTGTGATGGATATAACTGGTCAGTCATCAACTCAAGGTCAGTGGTGCTGACTGCTGGAAAGTGACAAGAGTGTGACTTTCAATGTCTCCGTGGTCTAGCGGTAGCGTATTGGATCACAGATCACTAACAACCGTGTTCGAATCTCGGCGTGGGCATATCTTAAGGTTGTTTCATCATAATTTGTATATTACTCATGTGAGGGGTTATGAATTGAGGGGATTTTGTCTTGAGGGAATTATGTCCTGAGGGGATATTGTCCGAGGAGATTATGTCCGTGATTCGTTTCGACTACGTATGTACTCCCATGAGTATATCATATCTTCTAACTATGTATTGACAATTATCATATCCAGTGATGAACAGATCAATACTGGACTTACTGGTTCTGTCATCGGTCATGCTGCACTATTTCTAATCCTGGTTATGTGATGTGTGATCCAGATGCTGTTATTCCAACATGTCGATATAATAAACTAGTTTAATACTAGATCGAGCAGATAATCGTCATCAAGTAATTAGATATATATTTTGGCAGTACATCCTGGTGTCTATTTGTAAACAACACCACGTGCATTTGTTTTTATTCTGCAGTTAGTATTGTTTGTCCGTATTTATGAGATTCACTGTTGGACTGGTCGGCCAATTATATATAACACATGGTACTGGAATTGTTTACCAACACTCGTCCTCTTTGCTGCATTCATCAATAGCAACAAGTTATATATATATATATATATATATATACACACTGCTATTTTAATTTCCTATGTACACACTTTGTTGGCCTGTTGTCTTGTAAACTAAGGGTAGTGTACGGCGAAACCACTGACGCCGATCGATTTCATTAAAGGTCCCCAGATAAACTCTTCTTGGAGTGTACAACGATCGAGAGGGCTGTTTGTGTACATATTACCACTTTGTGGAGTGCAACCATACTGCAAATACCATTCGGTTGTACATATTGTTGTTGTCAAATTCCAGACCTAAGACTGAGCTGTTTGTTAATTCTGAATACATTTGAGATCACATGTTAACCAAGGAATTAGGCGCGGACAGGAGGGAGGAGCATATATTGGATTGTTTTAAATATTGCCCATATTGATAATAGGTGGCTTATTATATAATTGTCAGCTGTTCATAGGCCACTCTTAACCACTCTTCAATTTATGTTTTTTTCTCAGATTAATTCACTCACAATTTTTATATGTCCAATTAATGCATTCTTATGTTTTCTTTCATCATTCATTTTGTATATAAAGACTTGCAAATTCATGACATGTAACCTATAAATGTAGTGCTCTGTTGAAGAACATATATTTAATGTCGGGATATATAAACCTACACTCGATGAGATCAGGACTGATCTTCAATTTGATCTGACAGCTCGATATGATATTTTTTATGAGACGATGGACTCTGGTGTGGATGATTCGCCGTTTATAACTAATCCGAATAAATGCGAATATTATGAGCCAATGGAATTGAAAAAAAAGCCTTGGTGAGTCCGCCATTTCAATGGTAACCATTCTAAATAATATTTCCACTTAAATTGTCCTGGTCTCTCTGTCATTTGGGAACAGTTTCGCGATTTAATTGATATTCACACAGATAGTTTTCTTTTGATTTGATAGACAGAACTGAAGTATTTCGCTGTTGATCGTGACCATCGGATCTCTCTACCATGGTTCCTTGAAATAATAACAGATCTGCTTGATATGAATGAAGATTATAGAGGAGGCGTAGGATTATTTATAAAATACTCTTTAGACTTTAATATAAGGGATGACCTTTTTTCACACCGCACGTGTTTGAATCTCTGTTTGCTGAGTTAGCATCATAATCTGGTAAATCGACTATAGTCGGTGCCATTTTCATAACTACACTACTTGAAATTGTGGATCAAGTAAACAGCGAAAAAACACCTGGAGTGATCATGGGTGTTATATAAATAGAATTGCTTAAAGTTTTTTGCCCTTAATTTCAAAACGAACTAGAATATGTGCAGAAGAAAAGGTTCTTTTAAATCTATCTCCCAAACAATTTTCTCAAATATCGAATATAGCCTGTCCCAATTAAGTACATGACATATTTAGTCAACAATACCAAGAAGCATTCGTGCTATGATTTCCCTCTAGAACATTTAAACGTAGCAGTAAATTTGTGTTAAATGGACGGTTGACTTCATCTGGGAACAAAGCGAAATTATTCAGCAAAAAATGCAAAAGCCAACACAAGTAACTATAAATATATATAAAATATGTAAACCTATTTAATAAATTAAAGCGTAAAGCAAAGCAAAATTACTATAAATCTAAATTAGAACTGAATAAATCAAAACATAAAACAAACAAGGAAAATATTGAATCAAACAATTGGAAATCGAAATGATAAATAAAACTTCAAACAGTTGTTCAAAATAAATTATGAATAGGTTAAAGCTTAATCCAAAATAGACACTGCGTTTACCCCATTTTCACAAACATTGGTCGCAACATTAGTCATAACATTACACAAGGTCACAAATCATTTGGTGAATATTTACTACCGCAGGGATAGAATTTCCCGAGAACTTACGAGTATCAACTTGTATTCACGTTAGATTCCCACTTTTAAAACTCCTGTTATTATATCTATATGTGTAATTATAACTAATTATGTGATGGTTACCTGAATGACCAGGTTAATAATAAAGTAATTATCATCAACAGCCACATATGTCTCAGTGTTTTATGTGGTTCATGCTGAATATTCGGTGAATTTGCGCGATCGATTATCGGATTCAAAATTCTAGGACTCCACCTTCACCATGATTAAGCCATATTCCTGGACCCAGTTGACACCGAATATATAACCGACATAGCAAAACAACTTGAACCAAAAATAGGATCTGGACACGAAAACATTTCTTCCAAATTTATCATAAATAAAATAGCTGAAATTATAATTAACCCAGTATGGTCTTCGAGCCCACCACTTGACCGTTCATCCTATTGTACATTTGTTGAAATGTTACCTTTTATGCAATCAGCATTTACTAATGATAACAGATTAGCGAAGATATAAATGTTTTATCAGCAGGATAGAAGGAAATAAATATTTATTTACATACTGAGTTTATTTGAATTATATTTATTAAGTCGACTTGGGATTTCCGTAGTGCAGACCAAGTCTTTTAAATTTTATGTTTCTTTCGATGACGGAAATACGGTTCAGTAAGGGTGAGCTTACTGGTATATTATATAATGCCGCTGTACAACTATAAACGAGAAAATACTACAAAAACAACAACAACAACTACTACTACTACTACAACTACTACAACTACTACTACCTATCCATTACTACATTTACAGCATTTAACCGAATAGATTATATAACGAAGATGAAAAGTTAAAAATTCATTCATTCTCAAAAAGTCATTAATTGAGCTTGTTCTGAATATCAAACCTGTCATGATGTAAAAAGAACATTATGATTTTGATGTAGCTTGAGCGTTATGATAATATGTGTAGTTTTAATGTGAATCCTTGCTGAACTTGCTACGCAACGGAGGACACTGATATCGGCATGGTAGGTGGTGTACAGAAATATGTTGACCATTACTGAGTCAGTGGGGGTGAAATTGTAAAGATAAAGACTACAATAAGACAGATACAATTCCATACACTTGGACAAGTAACCGTCGCTGTTCTCAACTTGCCACATGACAATGCTGACGGTAAGAGAGGGTTTCCTGTTGTTCGGAAAGCGCATACACAGTGTCGTTAGAGCCTTAACGCAGACACACTCGCAACACTTTTACAGTGCAAACATTAACAACGACAGGAGATGCTATAAGTTTAATGTATCACAGAAGATGATGGCTCTAGAAAAACGTGCCATACACGAATACAACATGCATCACCAGTAAAATGCCATGTTTAGACCTACGTACTGTCTCCACAACAACGCGAACAATGTGAATACCTCATTCTTAAATAACTTCTTAATAATTATTAAATCAATAAATAATAATTGCTCCCAGTGTACAATTTATTTTATACATGAATAACAACAGACAACAATTTGTGAAATATTATCAATAGGTCAATTTAGACAACGGGTGTTACAAATCTTATAGAATATTTTTAGTAAATTATTCCACAACCTGGAAGCTGATGTTTGGAAAGATTTATATCCGTACATTGCTATATGGTTATTTAAAAATTTCAAAGCAGACTATCTTTTGGGATTAGACTGCTTAAGTACACTGGTGCTGTTCCACTTAGTACTTCGAATGTGTGAAACAATGATGAATTCCAATGAAATCGGTTTCATATACTCCCTTTTATAAGAACATGTTCCCAATCAGGCTACACAGTTCTGTACTCACCGTAAGCGATTCATCAGAGTGTGTAGTGGATATTAAATAACAATGCGTTGCCATAGTTTAATCGATAAATTAAATGAAGGTGCACATCCGGTGTCGTGCCAGTAGTGATTGCTGTCTGCTGCTGGAGTACAATTTTACCCATGTTATAGTCGTTTCCCAGGTACTAAACGAAAATACAAAACCTTCATTATTATACAGATATATCACGCATTGTGCTATACAGAAAAGTCATTGTACTTTCAACGAAATAGTTCCTGTTGAATATACTCTTGAATATGCTACAAACATTCCTCTATACCCCTTGATATTTTACCTTTTAAATGGGATTTGAAAAAAGAAGCCTAGATATAGAACTAGAATTCTGTAAATATCATTTATCCAAGAACATTCTCTTGAGCCACGGTATTATGGTAGCTCGTAGTGGATAAGATGGTATCGCTGACTTAGCCATTGACCTATTTATAATATGGTGATGATGATGGTGATGATTGATGTTTTACGGCCACTTTTGTACACAAGGTAGGCTAAATGGGCCGAGCGACTTCCAAATGTAATGAGACGAAGTGAAAGACGAAACAACCTTCAGATATGCCCACGCCGGGATTAGGACACGGGTGGTAGTGATCTGTGGTTCAGCACGCTACCGCTAGACCGCGGAGGCGCCTTATTTATAATATGGCATTATCAGTGATGTAGGTAGATCCACATATTGTTTCAAAAGTTAAGTAGGACGTAGATCAATGTCACACGCTTTAGACCTCTCAGTAACAACCTCCTTGACCTCACCGGCTGAATCGTGGATAAATATTTCGATCATTTTCCACACGCTGTTGTTAACTTACTTGGAAAATCAGAGATTATTTTATTCCCGATGATATTGGTGTACTCGTCCGCCAGATGGCAGCAATTCAATGGATTGAATTAACTTCAGATATATTATGATATTATTTTATCAGCTTACAAAGGTGACAATGCTTTCATTTCCGTAGGTAGCCTCCCTCATCCATTGGATTATAGTGATATATTAAAACCCCAGCTCGAATATAAAGTATTTAAATAGTGTATGATTGATCTGTGAGTGGTTAGAAGAGAGAGTGTGTGTTAATGACTCATTTTGTTGGTATTATAGAAGATTAATATCAGATCATACACATTCTTATTATCCCTATTTTAGGCTTTTTTAAAACCATTTATAACAAACGTCGGAAAATATTTATGACAATATTTATATGACAATCAATAATGACTGAAGATAGATACTCAGTTTTGTACACACATTTTCGTGAGTTTTTCTCAAGGCATCCTTGTTCTTCAATCACGTTGACACAATGTGCTACACGAAACACAATATTCTTTAGCAATTCAAGTCTTAGCTTTCACTTTTTGTGAACTTCGTCAAGAATTTGGAACATTGTGTTAAGAAATACTGGTTTACGTTTGCTAGGCATTGGGATATTTGATTACTGATTGTTTGTTTGTTTGTTTGTTTGTTTTCGGGAAGAATCCCCAGGCTGTCGCTTATTGGAGCAGTACGGAAAGATAGAAGATGGAGGGTGGTCACTGCCAGAATGTTTTACGTCCTCAGGGGGTATTTAACGTCACCCTTTATTTTTAATAATTCAGTGGAGACGGCAGAGCCATTTAACGTGGTCAGCCACCCACGATGTTGTGAGCCGAGAAATTAATCTCTGGAAAAGTTTCGACCTCTTGCTGGGATCGAACCTGTGACTCTTGTCACCAAGTGCCGGGTGCTTAACCGCTAGGCCACCGGAGCTCACTATGTCAATCCAAAGTTCGCAGTTTATCATACGCCTCAATACCCTTTGAAGTGACATGAGTCATATAGGTCGTTGTATTTACGATTGCAATGATCACAACGGTCATTGGACTGACTAACAGTTTCGTAATAACCAGCACGATTTATATTGATTTGATGCTGCTAGGACCAAATAATCACTTCTTTGTATAAAGTTCGTTATATCCCAGGAAGAGAATGGACGCTTGGCCGGACCACTTCGAGTTAAGATACCATTTCGTTAAATACTAGTTATTTATGACAATTTTTATTGTATGACAATATTAATCCCGGAAGAGAAGTATTTCATTCTTTAATCTTACAGAAAACAAATATCCCAAAGTCAGTAATCTAGTCCAAATCTTGGGTCGAAAAGACAACGTCATAGTAGTTTTAACTTGAAAACTTCAGAGGTAATATTTCGTCATGAAAGATCCTCAATGGCAAATTACTTGATTAATGATATCCTCTTATCTCCACATCCGAAATATATTTCCATTACTTTAGTCAAAATATAATCTTAGAAAGACCATAGGCCAAAGTAGATGTTGTCTTTTTGGAGGGACAAAATTTGGATGGATTTTTAAGATAAGTTTTTGTTTAAGTAGTTGGTCTTTAAAATAGTTCTTTAACTACTTACTTTGCAGCGATGTCGTATTTACTGGATTTTTGATGAAACATTTCGTGTCATATAGCTTTGTTATTCAATGAAATAGACTTATATCTAAATGCATGCGACCATAGATACATATGTGCATATATTCATACGTACTGCCC
>JAODUP010002607.1:0-10449 GCA_025642065.1 Paralvinella palmiformis | reverse complement strand
AAGAGGTCCAATTTCCACAACGTTGTATAGATATATACGAAGTTTTCTTTTACACACACACACACACACACACGCGCGCGCGCACACACACACACACACATACACACATACACTCGCATGCGTGCACACACACACACAGGCATACACGTGCGCACACAATTACCGTCGTCAGTTTTAGCCTGGCCTTTGTGTTCCATGCTTGCAGCCTTGCTATACAGTTGGCCAATACCCACTAAAGTCCACCGTGTCGACTTTTTTGAACAAGGAGTTCCCTTGGCAGAAGATGGTTTCTTTTTAGCTATACCAGATGGAAAAGGTTCATTACAGATGAATTAGAACATTTACACTGCATACATATATAGCAATATATGACCGCAATACCTAATATCCTTGGACACGGATGTGTTGCAGATTTGTTCGGATTTCATATGCGCCTGAGACAGAACTGTAATAATCATGAAGTAAACGAGACGTATATTCACGGTGTTGAATAGACCGATTCAATTATCCCTGGCACCATCTTGTGACTGAATTTCATACTACGGTCTCGGGTTAGAAGTCTAGGAATCACGGTGTTGCATGGCGATTTACGCATGTAGTGGCCGATACATGTCTTATTGAAAAGCTGTATATAGGCTATTTACCAGCTATATTTGGATTTTATTTATAGTCCATTAAGGGTATGTTATCTCCAGGTCATAATTTTGCATTCAAATTGAATGGCATAAACTTCAGCCAATAAACTAAATAACTTCAGCGCGATTTGCATGGCTGTCATGGTCCGACCTGTCTAGTTGAAACTTATTTTTTGTATAACCTTTGCCCCCTCTGACATGACGATGTGAATGGATTTAATGAATGATCACATAGATTATAATTCAATGTGTGATTCTTATTACTGTAACATTGGTATTTATGCATGATATCGTGTACTGAAAGTGAACTTTGTTTTCTTTTCTTCTGAAGCAGCCGTTCTTGCCATGTTTACTACATGTAAATGTCAAGGGTGGTAATACTCTAATGTAATAACATTTTGTATTTAATAATATACAGGTGTTACGTATATGATTGGTTCCCAGGTACAAATAAAAATAATATTTCCAAAACTCAAAATTAAATATATTAAAAATCTTCATTAAAATCAATTTACATTCATCTAAAAGATTAATTTTAAAATAATTTATTTAATCCATTGAAACCCATGCTAAAAATCTCCTATAGGTCAGCATGAATAACTAGGGCTTAGCTATGTCATTCATCTGAAAGATCGGTCCGCTAAGTCATTGGGTTATATCTTGATAAATATTGTGTTAAATCCTTTGGAAAGACACAATCGTTCAGCTGAAATAGTAGTCTCGGTCTTCGTGTAATATGAAATAATTTGCTGAAAGATTTCCAGTATTTATCGTTAGTGAAAAGTTACCATTCCATGTCAACAGTGGGCGCCATAGCTGTTTCTAACCCGAGACCGCAGTTGGTAACTGGTGCAACGCATTTCGCCTGTATCGGTCTATAAGGAAAGACTATAAACAGCACTGGGTAAAGTGGAAATCACATATTATTCATTTATTATAAAATAGCATGCAGGTTTAGTTGAAGTAAGGTTAGGTGCTAGTATATGTATAATCGAATTGTTCGGTTAAGATAAATATTGACCTCAATGATAATTATCAATGACCTAGATTCCAAGCATTTATTTTTGGAGATAAAAGGTTAGCTAGTAATCCATCCCAGATAATGATATTTGAACAGAATATCAACAATAGATGTGGGATTAAAATTTGAGAAAAAAAACTTTTACAAGAGAAAATTATGTATAAGATAATATTTTATAATATTTGTTGAACAAATGTTGTTGCTAAACGTCCTGTTTTTAATTTCTAATCTTAATCTTCAATTACTAAAACCAAATACCTCATTATGAAATTTTCTCCTTGATTTGTTTCTTGTGTGTCTCTTGCCTTAAGAATGTTATTTAGTGTTAATGTTTGAAGAAAATCTCATATTACAGATTTGACCAAGAAGAAGAAATTCTGCAAACGCAATTCACAAATGTATCATCATGATCAATATCTAGTTCGCAACTTTTTTTTCTTTTCTAAAGGTAATAAACTCTGTTTTAGTAACATTAATGCCAATAGATGACTTTTTTATGAGAAATTTTCTATAATTAATAAAAAATGTAACATAATTAGAAGATCGTATACAAATGTTTACACATATATCATCATGTTTCAGAATATGTTTAGTGAAGAACATTCTGGTACAGGTTTCTCCAAATGTAAAACATTGTTTATTCGGGAATTCTGTAACAGACACAAGATGTAGAATCTCGTGATATAATTTCCTTGAGCACTTAGGGATTCGAAACATCCGAAATGTGAAATACTTACATAAACCCGTTAAGAATTTGGAACATTAAAAGACATTTTACCTAAACCTCGATGATGATGATCACGATGATGATAATCACGATTCTGGTAACGGATGACGATCCTACGAAGATGTCGATGTTGAGGATGACGAGTAATTAAATACAATTGTTTTGCTGTTTGTTCTTTCAGACAACTTTCCTTAAGTTGTAGATTTATATATCTACGTCTCCATTAGAGACGTACCTTGTTTTGTTTCCGTTCTATCAGACGATTGCACTTCGGTGGCCGCCTTAACCTTGTTCTTGTGTTTCTTACCCATATAATGATTGGACGCCGATTCTTCGTTCATTAAATTTGCGTTACACAATAAACACATCCGCGGCCATTCATTAGCCGCCGACGCCATTATCGGTGAGTCAGTTAAAGAATGGGCACACCTATGAAATGAAGCAATTAACACATCATCGTGTCTACCATTTTGTTTGTTTGTGTTCTGTTTGTAGATTATGTTTTAACTGATGACGTTTGGGTTATTACCTGTACATTTGTCTACTACCTTTCTACATAACTTAACCAGAAAGATCATATCATAGGTAAACTACTAAGTAACCGCCATTCTGTTGCTTGTCCAATCTGCATTAGCAAAGCATTACTCAGACATGTAGCCACCATCGCCTGTCATGTTCTCATCATTTGGGCTAATGCGCTCACATAATAATAGCCCTCGATAAAGTTTTCTCATGACCGAATTATTGGATTTGTAACTCACTAATATTATGTTCATCCCCCCCCCCAAAGGGGCCAAAATCGTAGCGAAATCGTTTTAACAATGGCCAACATACCGCAGATCGTTTAAGTTTTCGTGTAATTTTTCAGCATTGTAAAGTATTAACGAATTTACTTACGCAGCTCGTCAATATGGTTGAACATCAGCAATATGGTTGTAATCATGCAGGCAGGAGCAGGAGAGCGTCAAATCACCTTACCACAGGAGTTAATTGAAGCACAACTATGCGAAGATCTTTGTACTTTGAACCCCAAAACAACAATTATGACCATATCCGATAATTATCTATATACCTTATCTAACCGATAATGTTTCACATTATTGGTTTGCTATCTGCTGAATCTTTTTCAAGTGCTGTCGTCAGCTGTTATTGGGGATCAAGAGTCCAGTAATGATTTTTAAAACAAGGTACAATGCCACGAGTATTCACGACAAGAAATCAACTGGTGGCAGACAATGAGGCCACACGAGGGCAGACCATGAGGAGACAGCCGAAAGCTTCTAAATCTATTGCTCTAGCCTCCAAGGACTAATTCTAAACAAATTTTGAATTTACAATATGTAGTATATTCGGCGGAGAAAACCTTACCCGTTGCCTGGTTGGATCAAAAACTCCTCCTACTACAATGCTACGCCGGATTGGAATCTCCGACGTCCCGCGCAGCATGACCATGAGTAAGAAGGTCCCACGCTACAATCCATGAGGCTCCAATCTGTGGTGCAAAATAACACGCAGTTCATAGCATTTAATCAGATTAAATAAAATAGTTGTGGTGTTGTTTCACAAAGTTTACCATTTTACTTATATGTCATATGCACACGTTATGAAGTGCTACTTTGTCTAACACAACCTTCATTCACGTAGTAGGCTGACAGCCAATTTCCCTTCTGATCCAATTTTGCCCATTTTATTATTTTCGGGGTTGATATTTTATCTCTATCATTTCTATATACTGCTATCTTGGTATCGGTCCAGTTCTCATCATTAGGAAAATCGTGAATATCCTTTATTTGCACAATATTTGCACAATTACGCAGAAAAACGCGAAATGAAACGACTTGTACGTGTAATAAAAATCCTTTGGAATGAGAATGACGTTTGTAGGGATCGCGGCCCCTTTTAATATAACGGGTTAATTCCTTTAAGGTAGTTTTGAAAGATTGATGTCAAACATTCGTATTAACAGAAGATTAACATGGTGCTGTAATCTGAACTTTGAGAATAACCCCTTCATCAAGTACTTATCAACCTTATCTACAAGTAGTGTTTATATATATATATATATATATATATATATATAAGAGAGAGAGAGAGAGAGAGAGAGAGAGAGAGAGAGAGAATATATATATATATATATATATATATATATATATATATATAAGAGAGAGAGAGAGAGAGAGAGAGAGAGAGTATAATATATATATATATATATATATATATATATATATATATATATATAGAGTCAGAATCCATTAATCCGACAAGGTTTGTCACATGATAATATGTAGGATAAACGAGAATGTCGGAATATCGAGTCCGTGACATACCGGTTATCTAGCTGTCTCACACATGTTTAAGTCATAAAGATATACCTCCGTATTTAAACCAATATTCAATAACCGTGTGCAATATACGGAATGGCATTGAAGCCATTGATCATTTTGATGTTTGTTAATTAAAGACATTATAACAAATGCTTGCGTCACTTCGTCCATCAGATTAACTCATGATCTAATCTGATGCACGTGGTAACAAGATATATTATATCAAGACGACACGTACCCAAAACAGTTCATATCCACGACATCTCGTACTAAGTCAATTCGCATTCCCATATGAAACAATCCGTACACCATTCCTCGACAAATGGAACGTATATTTTACCAGATGCCTTCAGAAACATTGATTTAGTTTGTGTGCCAGCGATATATTCATCCCACAGATCCTGAATTGACGTTGCATGCAGCCATGCGCTGACAACGCCGCAACCTTTCTTCTTAACAAGTTTTAACCCCAGCTTAAGAACGTGTACTTCCCGCCATTTTCTGCTCGTTAATTGCGTCATCTGTGCTATCCCGCCACATCGTTGTTAGTTCTTATACGCTAGATGAATATCGGCCAGGATTCGACGAGTCACGCCGTGCTGCCAATCTACGTAGATTGAATTACTTTTATCGACATATTGACAAAAGAACACCATTTGACGGTTTTTACTTTGACCTTGAGAAAACACCGGCAGTATTTTTACTGGACATTGATCCTTGCGCAGATAATTGTCACTGCCGTTGTGTTCCAGGCAGAAAGGTCACAGGTCAAGACTTTGTGTTTTGTGCCATGCCAGTTTGTTTCTAACGATAAGCGCAGACATTTATTACCTTGTCTGAGAAAATGTTTAACAAATCCTTGTCGAATACCTTTATTGGAACCCCAATATTAAGCCTTACACCTGTAATGTTATCAATCCATAACAGTCCACAATTAATTATATCGAGGACTTAATGTTGGTATTTAGAATTGTACCGGACCGGAAACAGTTTAGAGAATAAACCAGATGGTCAAGATTGTATCTGTGATTTATTAATAATATACTTGATGACAATCTACAAATATCACAACACCGACGGTACTAATAATTTACTTTTCCATTTTAGGCTTAATCTGTATTGATGAATTATTGGCCGTAGTGTTCACCACAGAAGCCTGGTTTTGTTTCAATCATAGTTTCTTGTTTATATTTAGATTAATTTGTTTTCATTTTTCTCTAATTATAACGGTAATTAATTATACTTGCAATTAAATAATTTTGGAGTTATAATTGTTGTTTGAATGAAAGTATAACACCTGTGCTAGCGCTTTAAATATCTTTATAAAACACACACGCGCACGAACAGATGTCAGTCTTTTCCTAGCAATTAAGCTATCAGTTTTAATGGTAGTCGCTTCGTGACGCCTGCCCCTTGTACAACCTGACCTTTGAAGACAGTGATAATTGGGTTATATAATTTATGTAGGTTTGTTTTGAAGAAAGATACAATAATTGAAAAATAGCTTTAAATAGGGCTGCTTAAATAATTAATCTAAACATTATCAGAACTGCCATGATCTGACTTGGGTGTTCTACCCCCAAACTCCACGGCTGTAGGTGATTCGCTTTTTGTTTTTGCTTGGCGACTTAGGGACTGGTGAGACATTACAAATGTCTCAGCATGAAAAGTCGCCACTCTGGATTCAGCCTCTGAAGAATCGTCCAGAGTTTGAATTCACGGTTCGACATTATCTGTGTCTGTGCCTTATTATACACAGCTAAAACACGCACACGTGCGCGGGCACGCACGCACACGCACACACACACACATACACGGTATAGATTAGCATGTCAAACTGACTTTTTTCTTATGATCTGTGGTTTTATCTATATGTCAATGGACCAATCTCTCAGTTGGTGTATTCACAATTTTGGTTTACCACCATTTAAATGTGAAGCATCACTAGATCGCAGAGAAATTCATCAGGACTCAAGATTCACCAAAATTTGTGAAATCATTAAAGGTAGAATTATTTAGATTGGTGGAGTGTGTAGGGGGCGCCATGTATTCAGTGCATGGCATCGAATTTCTAGTTAAAGTTGAAAGTTTCCATATGATTAGTGAAGAGACGTGGTTAACAAGTATTACTCTGATTAGATCACTAGATATAATGTCTATGTTAAAATAATCTGTCGAATTTATATTTATTATGGCACTACTTATGTACCTATTTTAGTCCCATATATTATTATCACGTGCACATAATAGCCACAGATAATATAATTCACAACATTTTCCTAATTTTTTAACTTACGGACATTATATTTATAAAGGCTCTACATAAATGTCTGTTTAATAGAGTTATTCTACATTTCTTCATGATTAAAAGGGGCGCCTCCGTGGTCTAGCGGTAGCGTGTTGGACTACAGATCACTACCACCCGTGTTCAAATCTCGGCGTGGGCATATCTGAAGGTTGTTTCGTCTTTGACTTCGCCTCATTAGCTTTGGAGGTCGCTCGGCCCATTTAGCCTACCTTGTGCACGAAAGTGGCCGTAAAACATCAATCATCATCAATCATCATCATCTTCATGATTAAAATACTGTAATTTACATAACTGCTTTATGAACCACACGGTGGCAGCACCGCCCAATGAGCCATCATGTCCCGGTATCCACTGCCTAAATATACTGGTCAGTGCAAATAACAAGAAACCAGCAACTATAGCACATCGACACAACGAACTTACTTCATCCAGCAAATACAAGTAACTAAACCGTAAACCCATTAATTCTCATTGGTCCCGGGTCATAGCGTCTATTCCATAATATTATTAATGTTAAATATAGCATTAGTATTGTTGTACTCCCATAACTTAATTTAGTTAGTAAAATATCTCAATTGACCCTGTTGTTCTAAGTATTGTCATGCTATTTCAGCCATTTTCGTATTAATTTTAATTATTTACATAATTTAACTCTGAAGTGTTATGTACCTGACCATCAGTTTATCTTCAATATCTTAGTTAATTTATCATTTAAAACTACTGTCATATAAAAAATGTATGACATACTGGTTTAATATTGGAATACAAGTCTAAATTCCTTAGCTGCACCCGAACTAGATTATTATCGTGGTATTCAAAAAAAATTCTATATCCTTGATCAGGTAGTTTCCAAGTAGACTAGAATATGTAGCGGGGTTAACTAGTTGAATCTAGTGTGTGTGTATGTGTGTGTGTGTGTGTGTTATTATATTATATATATATATATATATATATATATATATATACAGTGTGCGACATTAATGCTCGACCCGGACCAGTGTTTGATTTGAAAGCCTGATCTAGTATCAGTACCATAGTACTCGACCGGCCGGTCTAGAGTCGATTTTAATGGAGAAAAACAATAAAAACGAGTATAGAGCTACAGGTTAATATTAACAGCTACCCATCAAATAGCCAAGCTCACGATCTGTTTATTAACTTGTGACATATCAAAGAACAAACGCACAAATAACTTCACATGCAATATCCCGTCAAATCTTGGACACACGCTTTCCGGCTATGAATCAAATTGGCGTAACATTTTTACGTCACAATCAACACTCGCAGCTTCACAACTGACCAGTGTCATGAGTGTTTTGGTATTTATCTCAATACTGTAGATCTGTTTAATTTAGTGAATATGAAATAATGGCGAAAATGGCGAATATCCAGATGCCAAAATATTTTGTTGTACAGGACTTCATATAATACTCTGAAAGCACTACTTTGATAACATACTAGATATGTGTAATATTCTCATTTATTAAACAGTTCGTTCACATTGCAATTTATAATAAAACAATCACTCACTTAAAGCTCATTCGTCCCTGGCATTGTCCCTCTGTTTGCCGAGTAGCGAAATCAAATGCATAAAACAACCAGCCTGCGTGTAGAGGTTTGAGTCTAGAGATCTTGAAGCTGAGTTGAGTGTCTGCTATTTTGCGATTGGATGTCAAGGACTCACTGACTTTATCACTATACCAGGCATTGATTTTACGTGAGAGATTTGTTATAATTTATATTCGTTTGCTGAGAATAGAAAAATAATATGAAAACATTATATTTTACACCTCATTATATATAAATTGATGTAGCCTTCTGATCATGTTAATTGCAATTTGTCATTAGCTCGCATATCAGTTACCTTTGTTGTCATTTAATCATGGCAATGGTTTGTCAGTTACTAGTTCAGATCCGCTTAGAATGGAATTACTCGTTACATAAAGACCAATGATCTAGTCTGCTTCAGATTTGGTTATGGCTGGTGAATAACTTGTGCTTTGAAATATGTTTTCTCTGAATGCCCCCCCCCCAACAAAAACAAACAACAACAACAACAACCCAGCAAAAATCGAATTTCATCACAGACCAAAATTCGCCAGTTTTTGCTGTCACCAATATGTTCAAAATGACGAAATCGCCAAATTTTGCTGTCGTCAAATTAAGCTGATCTACAGTATGCAGATTAACCTTTAAAACGAAGATAAATGTGTTATTCCTACACACTAGATGTCTAAAATCTGTCAGCGGGAATTTCAGCGATTTTTTTCTATTTTAATTACTGTCGTGTTAAAAATGTTGAAATTTGTAAAAGGAGTGAAGAAGCCAACTGTAAAGAAATTAAAATAATACATAAATTGTTTGTATTGGTAGAAAGTTTTGTATTTCACGTATCACTTTCAGCTGGCAGCCATGTGGATAATTAATTATGCGATAGTATATAAACGCATGCTCAGTGAATGCAAACGGAGAGTGATTACGTCACAAATAACTTATGAATGACAGCATTTTACTGGCCAAAGCACGTCGGAGTTTACTAAGAGACAAAGGATAGTACCGAATATTCATGTTGATTTCACATAAGGTTATTGAATCGATACAAACTCCGCGTACATACGAACGTGTACGCGCCGTTTTATTGAACCATTGTCAGTTACAATTATGATATTTAAAAGGTTTTTACATTTTTCAATCAATTTATTTCACACAAAGAAAACAATATATTGAAGCTATGGGATAAATTTGGAAAGGTTATTGACAACCAAAGAATTACTTTTACGTGTATTGGTGCATTGCAAACAGGACGGGGTAATTAACTCAGTTATCAACTCACAATGTTTAATTTTCGTGGAGGTCTGTAACTTTTGCGCTCATTCGGTCTAGTGTTAAAATAGTTTATTAGACCTGCAGGTCCAGTTAGGCTATAAGTTAGTTTCATGTATATATATATATATATATATATATATATATATATATATATATATATATATAAAATATATATATATATATATATATATATAATACCCGCGTCATAAATGTTAATATTTGTTATCATATACATATATAAATCTTAATAAAGAGTTTGTAAAAGTCTTGTAACTGGCAAGTAACTTTAGAAACGATACTATATCTTTCAATGTAGGAGACTAGTTCAGTGTAAATTTAAACAATTGATAGTTATGCCTTATAGAAGGGTATTATTACTTCCAGATTAAAAATATACAAATAGCTAAACCAACACTGAATATTACACTATCTTCACTCTATCTTCACTCAAGAAGAAATCACTGACCGTCCTAAAGTGAGTACAGTAGTACTCATGTTTACTCAGTCACTGTCACAACAAATGTTCAACATTTTCTACTTAACCAGTATCAAAGAGAAGCTTACATTGTCTATCTCCGTTATGGAATCCACACCTCGGTTACAGATAA
>JAODUP010002614.1:0-10335 GCA_025642065.1 Paralvinella palmiformis | reverse complement strand
TACTTAATTTGTATTATTAACTGATAAACAACTAATATGATTGTTATTTATATTTATATAATAATACAAATTATCAGCACTGAAGTGTTAAGTTATTGAAATGAGCCTATCTCAACCGCCTACAATGGGTTAAACATTTAAACTGGTTGTTACAATAATTACTCACCATTAATAGTAATGTTTATCTTTTGAGCTGTAGTATTTCCTACCAAATTCCCAACTTTACACTGCCACTGGCCATCATGAAGTGTTGCATTAGTAGCAGCATTCTCAGTAACAAAAGGTTAACCTTTAATTTCTTAGCTGGGTTTTTAACCAGGTAAATATTTCAGGATTTCATATGGCCAATACAAGTTACAACACAAAATAACCTTTATACTTTTATAACTGTAGGTTCATGTTTCATACAAGGAAAACTTTCATGTGCATCTAAATTGACCATATTTACAATGATTACAAACACAAACAACCTTTTAATACCTTTTAATAATATAGTTTCATTATATACAAGTATATATATTCGATATATATATATATATATATATATATATATATATATATTTATTTCAATACCATATATCATATTTATCATTTATCATTTATTATCTCTCTCTTATTATATATATATATATATATATATATATATATATATATATATATATATATATATATATATATATGACATACTTACAGAAAACAATAATGCTGACAGTAGCTTCAGAGGTTAATTTATCAGAAGCTCCTTGATCTTTAGCCATACATGTAATATTTTTGCCATTATCCTCCTTATGTAAAGGTCCTATGGTAAGACTACTACCTGTACCAGTGAAGGCTCCAGACCAGGTGTACTTTATGGTCGACTGATTACGAAATTCTACAGGTAACGATTGCGAATTGGCATAACATGTGAAGTTATAGGTCATTCCTGATTGACCAACATTGCCCGTGATTGATGGAACGTTAGGAGTTTCTAAATTAAGAATAATATTTCTTTAATGATCAGTAATATGTCAATCAAAACGAAGTTTAGCTAGTACAAATTTGTATTTAAATTTAAACAAAACATATTTATATCAATAACTTACGATATATATAAAGTACTGCAGTCTCATCCTTTCCATAATCATCAAATAAGTTCATCTGGGCTTTTATGCTGTATCTGCTTGCATTATTTGGTTGTATATTTGTAATGTTAAAGCCAACATGTAGACCGTCTGCTATACATGAAATGTTGTTTACAAATGGGTTACAAAAGGGAACATTTCCTCCAGTTAAAGTAATAATTATATTTTCATCATCAATATATCCTTGATACACCATAATCTTCGCCCCAACTATATAAGGATCAAACGATTCTGAGAGAATCCATGTAACATTTGTTGTCATTGCTTCCTCAGTCTTTATGGTACCCGGCGAGGTTATTGTCAATGAAGTACCTAGTAACATTTGTAAAAATGTGACATATTTATGATTGATGTATGAATATATATATAATTAAATATGTTTTATGTATGATGTAGGTGGGCGTGGATGTGTCTCTGTTTGTTGTGTATGTGTATATGTATGTGTTTGTGCATTTGTATATGTGTGCGTGAATGTGCTAGACACGCATGTATGAATATATACACACTTTGAGACAGACTTAGATACACCGACACACATAAATACGAATGTTTTATCCAGAATAACTGTTTGTATAAAGACATACCATGTTCACTATATGTAATAGCCAGCATCAGTGTTATATAGAACTGTTGACAGAAGTATTTCATCTTGTCTAGGCCGAATATTCTTATTTCTAGCTTAATTACAGCATACCCAACAAAATCATAGACTTTTAAACCTGCTTCGTGAATGACTTCGCTTTGTTTTATATATATATATATATTATATATATATATACATATATATATATATATATATATATATATATATATATATATTTTTAATAATTTATCCAGGTCAACGTTCAGGTGTTATCTTATATCTCCTAATGTAAACACATGATATCTGTATTTCTTGAAATAGTCCTGTCAGTTGCATTCTTCTTTAATTATCGATTTACAAGTAAACGCAGATGATTCACGTATGTAGCCTATAAAGCTTAAATAAATAGTAAATTATAATGTGTATGTTAATATGAATATGTTTTTCTTCATCTTTTCATATAATGGAAGGATTTTATCCAACCTGATAAATACTTTAATAAGTTCAATCCGGTTGTTCCTATTGAAATGAAACGTGTTGTGTCGTTTTTACGAGTATTGATCTGAATTTATTCTGATTTATATTATTCAAATATTCAATTATACCACAGTTCTTGGTTGTAGTGTTCTAAGCATAACCTTGTAATTATCATTTGAATAAAAGTGATAGTAACCCAGGTTTGCTTTGAGTCGTATTGTATGGCTGCTACGAATATTGACCCAAATGTATTCTGATTTATGCTTATATTGTTCAATTGCACTATGTACTAATAGCTTTCTTTTCTATGTCAGGCTTGATTTTGATTGATGAACACTTGACTGTAGTGTACATCATAAAGTCTCTTTTTGTGTCTATAGTAGTGACCTGTTCATATTTTGTTGATCCTCTTCTGGATTATTTTAGTCATTTGCTTTTCCTTTCCTTTTTTCTAATTATAAAAGTAATTAAATTATAACTGAAATTAAATCATACATGTAATTAAATATATTTTTGATCGTTTTAGAGTTATAACTATAATACAAATTATTAAATGCACCAACATGTATATGTGTGTCTGTGTATATGTGTACGTTTGTCTCTGCGTGTGTGCCTGTATCCTAATATAAAAATCACATACTTACATTCGTGCAACTGGATTATGCTAATGTATAGGTTCAAAGATATATGCAATCAACAATTTCAAAGACTTGCATGATTCTGATGTGATTTATAGATATTGCGTTATTTATTTTAACACTTCTCTTTATAGGTCATTAGCTTCCATTTATCCTGACGATTCGTTAAAATATCTAAAAAATAAACATTTCATTAGATATCATTACATACCTACGTTTTAGCTATCAAATACATAAATGTTCGATAGCATTCTGACGTAGAAGCATAAATAACAGGAAATAATGACTACTTTATGATGCTAAGAGTTGGATAACCCTAAGGGTCGCATCAGGTCGTATGCTTTCTATGATAATCCCTTGTTATATAATTATATTTCATTATTGATGTACTTTTAGTTGTTTACTTATTTCAGTAATTAATTTATTTGTGTTTATATTATACAGTGTGGGCACAATAATGCGTTAATTATCAAGTACATCAAGGCTCAAGGTGATTTTTTAATTGTGGTTGATTACAGAAGTAGATTGGTCACTCCTTGTGTTCGCTGGCTGTTATTGTTGTTGATTTTGCAAATGGTCTACAGTTTCATGACAGTTTCTAGTTGACATTTAAAAGTTGTTCTTTCTTCTACCAAATGGTTTCCTATTTTCATCGGTGTGTATTTTTTAATATTAAAGATTGTTTACATCTTGGTCGAATCGGCAATATATACATAAGTCAAATATTGTCTCTACAAGTAAAATTCAAAAATACGAGAGGCAAAAGCTAGAATTCTTCTAGGTGTTTGCTTTTCGAGTTTTAGTTTTTTTGGTTGTTTTTCAAGTTGTTTTCAAAGTATTTTTCAGTTTGTTTTCCTGGTTAGTTTTCCTAATCAGTGTTCTCTTTTCAGTTATGTTCTTGTTGTTTTCACACTGAACCATGACATATTGCCCACCTTACATTTACAGGAGATTAACTTTACAATATTTGTTTATTTTCAGTTTTATCAAATTATACGCAACTTGTCAATTTCCCTAGCTTTACACAAGCCTTTCATCACCATACACACATATACATGTACCTCTACCCTATGTTGATGTCAAACTCGTCCTAAATAAAAACTATATATTAGCCTATTATGTCTCAGATCTCACCTGGTAGACTGTTTCTAAGTTAAAGTCCAATTGTTCCAGCAGAGTGATAACTTTCACACCTTATGACAGTCCAACATATATAATTTCATCTCGGAATATTGTTCTCACTCTTTGTATACTACTAGCAGATGACATCAATATGACTCCATGCCATCATGCCCTGCAAAATATCTGCTTGGTTACCAGCAACATTAGGTCCGTCCATAATAAATAAGTCCGTATCATGGACTTTGTAAAATCTAAGAAAATGGATATTCTAGGTCTTACTGAAACTTGTTTCAACCACATGACAGAACCTTTTGTATTTCAGATATCTGCCCCCTCCCCTGAATTTTGTTTTTTTACCACTGACAACATCACTCTGGGAGTGGAGATTGTGTTGGGTTTCTGGTATCAATAAACATAAAGTAATGTCCCGTTCTGCCCAGGTCTATTCCAGTTTTGAATCTGTCTGCATTGAAATTTCTGGCTATTCTTTTACTTGAAATTTGCTTTGTTCCTATTGCCCGCTTGGAATAACTTCATCCATCTTTGTTAATGTTCTTGATTTACTAGAAAACGTAGCTACTATTCATACTGATTTTTGTATCTTTGATGATTTCAACCTTGATTTGGATACACAGTCTACTGCTATATCCACATTTAAAGGTATCTTTGCAAAATTAGACTTAAAAAGCACGTTATTTCTCCACATATACACCTAACTCTATTCACATGCTAACTGCCACAGATGGGTTTTCGGATAATATCGGTGATAGCAGAAATAAAATTAAAGCGTAATCCAATTAACGCTAAGATTAATATTCTTTATCGGTATACTCCCAACATTGACATTATTGCATTTAATGCGTGTGTGTATGTGTGAGTGTGTGAGTGCGTGTGTGTGTGTGTGTTTGTAGTTATTCGTAACAAGAATAAAGCAGAGGTCAGCATCTGAGGTGTCGAAATTTGTATATACAGTTTTCTTTTGGACCACAGAAAATTACTGTTGAATGCAAACTGTGGTGTCAAAGTAGTTATGATATGTATGTAGCAAGTCACCATTGAACCACACACAAGTGTTGTTTGCTCCGAGCTGTGGTATCAAATGGTATGTGTTTTACGTGCTTCCGCGTTTTGTTCGTAGCCTGCATGTAGCTGCTTTCCTATGGGCGTGACATATGTGTCGCGTACGAAAAGCGAATTAGCTGGTTCCCACAGGCTGATACATAGACCAGACACAGCAGCTTCGCTTATCAATATGTGGAGGTATGGAACATTTTATTTTTAGATTAATGTATGTATAGTTGTATTTGTATTTAGATTTATGGAGGTAGGTCTCGAAGGATGTTTAGATATATTGATGCTCTGTGCCTGTTGCTTCTTTATATGTACCCTAAAACGCACATTGCCCGTGCCAGACATCTTATCTATTTCCATCCAGATTCCTTATTACACCAATGTAAGAAAGTTATGTCGTTATTACAACATGTTTGAGTCTATTAGCTTTGTCCTGTATAATGTAGAATCTATATTGTTGTCCTCTTATGTGGTCTGGCGAAACGAGCTATTAATTCATACAATGCTGCTTGATGGATTTATACTCCTGGAGTCGTTTGTTACTCGGCAGGCATCTCCATGGGTATTAAGCTGCGTCAGAGTTTTTTTCCCCATATTATGAGTAATTAGGTTACACTGATATAGGAAATTTGTTAAATGTTTAGCCATTATATTCCTGACGTGTCATTCGCATTATCGGATATCTGCCTGAAATCCGCTGTTCTCGACCATGGGTAAAATAGATCAAGTGGATAGGCGCTTTAATTTAGATCCCACCACACCTAACTGCATATACTTAGGGACGCTAAGTTAAGCGTGAATGAACGTCCCTTAGTGATGAACGGAAACTTATGAGGATTAGCTGTTAGGTTCGAGTAAATCATAGTATTTACTCAGGTTTGAGACGATATTTCGTTCTAGTCCAGTAATAATCCATTGTGCGGTATTGCTACTTTGTTTTTATTTTAGTTAAATCACTTCAGTGAGTCCATACTGAGTTCGTGTACATTCTTTTGTGGTTAACAAACTGTAATGTTTGTTAACACGCCGAGGGTATATAAAAGGCCTGACTTTTCACCTAGGTTAGAGAAGAACTTCGACGCCAGACTTATCGGACGTGTACCGATATATATGGTTCATATAGGTAGGATTTATTTAGTTATTCGAACCCACAATAAAGCTGAGGTCAGCATCTGAGGTGTCGAAATGTTTATATACAGGTTTCTTTTGGACCACAGAAAATTACAGTTAAATGTAAACTGTTGTGTCAAATAAGTTATGATATGTTTGTAGTAAGTCACCAATGAACGAAGCGCACATATGGGTTACTGCGAGCTGAGGTATCAAATGGTATGTTTTCGTACTTCCGCGTTTTGTATGTAATCTGCATGTAGCCCCTTTCACATACATATACTGCATGTAGCCCATACACATACATATACAAATACACATAATTGCAAATAGATTTGCTATGTATGTAATATTAATTATATATATATATATATATATATATATATATATATATATATATATATATATATATAAATTTGCATGTTGTATAACATCTGCTAATTAGAAAATATGTAATAATTCTAACTATTCTTCTCAAAATTAAATATATAATTTTAGGCAAAACATAAATATGGTAGCTGAAGAAAATACTGTTTTTTTAAATATTCTGTTATTCGATTTTTTATGTCGGTAGTTTCTAGGCCATACAGAGAGAATCCATTATTCCAACTAGGTTAATATGTCGGATAAACAGACTGTCGGAATGTCGAGTCTGTGAAAGATAACACATATGTCTTTGTAATTAGCAACGAATGATGTGATTGATTATGAGATAGTCACCGGCAATGGAGGCAACTAGTGTTGATGTGTATGGTCAATGACGATTGTAATTGGCTACGAAATAGGAATTATCGCTTGTGGGCGGGTAATTAACAATTATTGACAACATTTCAGTGTATCTTGTATGATTGAACCAGTGCAAATACTTCGCAAGATTTTCGTTTTGTCGGATTATTTGTTTGCGAAAGAAGCGAAATGAAGAGTCAGAGTCGAATCACGGAACGCGAGATTCCTGGATTATAGAGTCATTTATAATGGAACTAATTCCGTCACAGACTATAAAGGTGAATTTTCTAGATAAACGATGTCTGTATTAATGGATTCTCACTGTATTTATTCTTGTTCTTTGTTCACAATTCATTGAATAAAAAAAGAGAACGAGTAAGTGAAATAGTAAACATGTTGGCTATGAGTGAGTGAATGAGTGAGTGAGAGATCCAGCAAGGGGGCGAGTGAATAGGATACATGAAAGCTATAAAGTTATTTATATTGTGAAATATTATGTTTATTATTCTGTGATTTGATATATTGTGATACAACTTGAATAAATTATGTTTAAGTTATTTGTTTCCGATTAAATGGTCAACTATTAGAATGTAAGGTATAATAACAATGTATTAGTATATTGTATTAACACATATAGCTTTGTGTCTTTGTTATTCATTTTGTTTTGATACAACCACCAACCATTCTCATCAACCACTTCATCCATAGCACAACTTTAATGGTTTCATGTGAAAGAAAATATCCATTTTAACGTTTTATTAACAATGACTGTAAATATGGGTAAATTATCTTTATTAGGAAGTCCACTCAAAACCTGAGGTCATCCGTTCAGAAACTAATGCAACCACAAAAGTCTTGTCACAGGTCATATATCGACGGCGATTTTGCGTAGCAGATCTCACTTTGTGGAATAAGTTGACAATGGGGATTATGTTAATATACATTGAAATAAATAATTTGCTAGTAGTAAAGGCGCTCTAATAAATCTAAATATAATAATAATAATAATAATAATAATAATAAGCCAGCAATTGCATGACCTCAAGGGTTGCAAGAATTTCTCTGACGACATCATTGTCCACGGGAAGAACTAGGCTGAACATGATGACAATCTTGCCGCAGTATTGAACTGCGTAGAGGAATATGGCCTCCGACTAAATAGAGAAAATATACACTATGATATATTTGTATCGTTTAGATAGGATGCACATCTATCAGAAAAAAAACCTTAATTACTCAAAAGACTTCAATGTTTCGTATTGAAATTCGCGTTGATTACAAGTTCAATTCTGACTTTAATATACGTGTGTACTAATTAATTAAAATATATCCAATAATGAAAATATAATGGCTTTAAAGTTTGTGAAAATTTACTTCCTCGTTATATCGCTTAAACAACTAATAGTATTTTAGTGTTTAGCTGTAAGCTTTGATGTTTCATTAAATTAAATTTTGGGCAAGACAGCTCTGCAAACACCAGTCACATAAAAACCCACGTGAACACCAGCAATACTTTACTTGGGATAATACACCTATCTAATGTAACTGTAAGGTAAATGACTTACTAAAGTTTAAATCAAGATATAAGTAGTTAGCTCTCGACATATATTTGAACATTTATTCAGGCAGTTTCAGCTTCAACATATTATTTAAGTCGCCAATTCAATAAGAGGTTTGTTAACAACTTTATGCCTGATGTGTGTCTCATTTGGTTTTATATCGCCATTGATACTTCCAGAAAAACAATCAAACAAAATAAACAAAACCCAACACATCAAACTCGAATATTCAGACAACCACAACTGCCTAGATGCTGTTCCAAATATGGAGGGATTGACGGTATTGAGTTATGGCTAGCCAAATGCATTAATGTCACGATGTTAGTGAGAAAGACAATAGAGGTTTGCTATTTTATATTAATTTCACAAAAGGGACTTGATATTTGCAATTGTTGTTGATTGACGCTTGTGTCACTCCAGTTAAGAACATATCGACACTCAGATTTCAAATAATAGGAACAACTTTGATGACAAATCTTCATAGACAATTGGAAGATACAGTTAGTGTTAGGGTGAACCCTAATGAATATGACAAATTCGACAGCCTGAACGATCAATATTTTACAGAAGCTTTAAGAACGTATATATCGAAAAGGCTAAGATGATCATAGATGATTAAGTAACAGGAATATCCTTCTGATTAACAAATAACAATTAAATGGAGCAGATAGGTTGAAATAATAACATATAAAGAAGATGTGCGTTAAAGTGGGAATGAATATATGAAAAAAATATATAAATAACATTAGTAAAGCAAATTAAAAAAACAAATTAAAAAGTAAACTGGTTTGCTCAGTTCCATCCTTCTCAGGTTAAAATGAGTCACATGATGTTCAATATCCAGGAAGTGTTAACATAAGAAGGAGTGATTTGATGACTTATTAGGTTATCGGAGCAAGCTCCATAATAAGAAAAATTCTGTCAGGATGCACTATTTTTTAGGAATGCCCATATAGTGTTATGTTATATCTTCTATTGGATATGATGATGGAGCAAAGCAATATGACGGTGATCTCAATACGCGCTTAAGCAATAATTCATTACTCGTTTGTTGAATGATTTGACTGACTTGCAGTTTTTCACGTCGTCTGGCAAAGCTAGCCAAGCCTTTGGGCATTGGTGAATAAAGGTTATGGCGGCACTGCTCGATTTCTAGCTATGCCATGAGGATCCCGAATGACGTGTTTGATGACTGTGTACAAGATAATGTTTTGTAAATATTGTTTATAATGGAGCAAGTAAAGTAGCAGTGGTGTGTGTATACAATAATTTGCAGAGATTATATATTATCCATTAATTAGGTAATGCCGAACTGCTTAAAAAGCGGAGTTGACGGTGCATTGCATCCAATATTGCAAATATTTGTGATTTATTTCTTCTTTAATATTTCAAGTTTATGCAGTCTGTATTGATATGCTTATCTCCATAACATTGTGTTTACCATACGTATGATAAGAATGAACAAGACTGTAGTATTATCAAATTATCGATATATAAATATATTTTGACCGTGTCAATTACACATGATTCACTGGATACATTTTTGACAATATGATTGATGTGGTCATCCCACTCAAGTCCATTATCTATATAAATACCTATACATTTTGTATTGTTGACTCTTAATAGATGTTGATTTCGCAGTTAATATTTGTGTTATTTGGAGCAAACATGACCTAAGCTGTCTTCCGATCATTTAATGATAATTTGTTGAAATAGAACCAGTTTGATAATGTAATGCTCTCAGGTCATCTTCGGTATTTCGTTGTAATTCTTTTTAGTTTTGAGAAGTGCAATATACTGTTAAATTGTCTGCAAATAAGATGCATTTTGAATATGTTACTGCATGTGGTACATCTGTTGCATAGAAGATGAATAGGATTAGGGCCGAGGACATGTCCTTGTGTTACCCCCAAGTGACGTTA
>JAODUP010002605.1:0-10569 GCA_025642065.1 Paralvinella palmiformis | reverse complement strand
TTATCATTATTCAATGTCTATTACAAATACAAACTACAATATTGGAAACAATTAAAGAGTCAGTCGGTGGTCTTTTCTATTGAGTTGTTGTTCATATCTCTTCCCACACCACCCACAGGGAAGCAGTACGGAAAGACTCACAGGGAAGCAGTACGAAGCAGAAATATTTCGAGGGCGGTCACTGCCAGAGTGTATTAATTACAGCCTTAGCGGATCTTTAACGTCCCCCCCCTTTTTAATTAATTCAGTGTAGACGCCAGTATCATTTAACGTAGTCACACACGCACCAACTGTCCATATTGTGAACAGAGAAATTAATCCCTGCAAATGCTTCGACCTCTTGTTGAGATCGAACCTGTAACCCAAGATATAGTATTATTCTTGATATGGTAAACTTAGGTGTGGACAATGTTGATAGTTGTTATTAGTGTTGCCAATAATTCAAGAAACATTTAGCCAGAATATGTATGTGCTTTGGTATTTCTGTAGACAATCCAGAAAAAAATAAAGAGAAAGTGAAGTTATAAATAAAATTTTAGAATATTGGAAGGAAATATCTCAAAATAATTACTTTCATAAAACGACATTAAGATAAATAAACAGAAAACCAATAGCTTTCAAATTTAAATTATTTATTAAATATTGACATTCTTCCATCTAGATGTAGATAACATAATTATTTTAATGCTTAAATTATATAACCCTTTATAAAATGATATATAACAAAATATCTTGAATAACAAATTCAACAACATTCATTCATCTTCTGAAAAATTGCTGCATCTAGAAGGAAAAAGTATGTATAATAAATGCACTATATTCGCTAACATAGCAATTGGAAAACGTAACATATTTACAATAATAATAAATATTTTAAGGGCATAAAATATTTCACTTATTAGTTATAAAGTAATATTTTGCGTATCAAAATCATAAAATGCATTAAATACGAGTTTATATTTTTTAAATATGACTAAATTGCCATATACTTTAAAGAATGTTTCATAATTAATGAAAATTTTATATTTCATAGTGTTCTATGCTCTTGCTATCTCTCGGTATATGTGTATGGGTGTGTTTGAAGTATCAATCACATGTAAGTTCATGTGAGCAAGCAAGTGTGCATGCACACATATAAACACACATTAAATTATAAACTTTACACAGAATAATAAACTAGGATTGTCGGTTTCTAAATTAGGATCTTTGGGAAATCCATAATAATTAAAAGAAGGCTATTAATATAATTGTTAGATAGCCAGTAGTTTGATATAAAACTAAAGGATAATATGATTAAATGATTTAAGTATGTACATTATTAAAAATAAATAAATATCCTTAAAATGTTACACTATTTGATGATAATCAATGGAAATTTGAGTATTCATTGTGTCTTGATAAATATTCCATGGCCATCTGGTAGAGGAACTGGTATTCAGGCTGAAAACAGATAGAAAAATCACTGAAGCAGCATGATCCAAATACTTAATCACTATAAAATCTAAATTGTTTTAACATTACAATAAATAGTTTTTCAATATACCAGTTTGGTTAGGAACTGTGGTCTGTTTCTGCTGACATATCTAACAGCAAGAAAAGCATTAACATCTTGTTCAATCTTCATTCTTTCTAAAACAAAACTTGCTCCACAGAACATCCCACTGCGACTTCCACCATCACTGGAACATAGAATGAAGTAGTGATATCTTCATGGCTGATAGAATATAAATATATTCTGGATTATATGCATTTAATTACCTATTAACTCATGTTAAATGATATAATATTGTTAGTTTGTTATACAGTATGGCATTTCCCTGAAACCAGAGTTTATTAGAAAGTTGTTATATGTTTACTGAATAATACATTTATATATGCTAATTTGTTTCAAGAGTATAATGTATTTACATGCAGTGTACAAGAGGTTTCCATTTATCAGCAGGTATGTTGTGGTGATGTTGCCAGCTTTGAAGCTTGTCTAGTAAGTCCAACAGATGACCTCTGTTTTGAGGAACATCAGCTTCTTTTGGCCATGACAACAACTGGAACTGTCTTACCATCTGGACATGTGGTTTGGCAAATGACTTTAAAAGAATGCAATGAAACATTGAATACATAAAAAAGACAACAGAGTTGATTTGTCTTATAAGGGTGAATACTGTTTAAAATATAAATAATATACTTTGTTATGTGCAAATTTTGTTTGATAATCCAGTTGAAACCTGTCTTAATGATAGTTTTATGTTGTAAAACAATTATACCCTCCTCTTTGTGCCTATCACACATAACATAAACGTTTCATACATGTTTAAGTAATTTTACCTTGCCCAAGGACTCAGTGACCTTAAAATCTCTCAGAATAAGGAAATCTTCAGTTTTAGCTGATACCAATTCTACTTGAACTCGGCCATACTGTTCTTTGGTGTTCAGTTCTTCTGGCCAATATTTCACACATCTCTAAAAGTGTAAAACAGTCAAATATGAGTTGAGAAAAATATAAATTAAGACTTTAATACATTAAATTTAAATGTGTTATTTCTATATTGTACAACATCTTTGTCAATTATATTATTATATTGTATAAATAAATAATTCAAGGCAATTACTTACAATTATTGGTGTAAAATACACAACATACATACTGGCATCTAGTAAGCAGCTATTTATGTTACTGCTTTTACATATACCACACGTGAAATAGTCCTACAGTGTAGCATCAAATTTTAACAGCAAAACTGTAAACAAAGTGATGTTTCATGCAATTCAAGGATATACATCTCTCTGTAGTATATAGTTATCAGCCAGGAGTACAAATATGAATTAGAAAAAGGTACTAAACTATATTTTAGAAAATGACCATCTTGTCTGTTCTATTTTCTTTCAAAATGGCCTTTTAAGCAATACAAAATACCATTTGTGCAAAGGGTCTTATTGCAATAAATAGGGAAAACCCAACATATTTTGTTTTGTTAAATACAAAAATAATTTTACAGTAATATCAGTAAACATACCAGGTAAGTCAACTGGATTAAAGACATTTTTTTAAATCTCTAGCAATGATATTTTTAACATGAAACTTTAAATCTGTCCATGTTCTTTTGCGAAGTTTTCCCATGGACAACCTACTACACTCCTCACACTCTGCTTTGCCAGGTATTTTCTGAGATTTTATCTTTTTGGACCAAAGAGTCTTCACTGCCGCCATCTCAACTTCAGCCCAGTGATGGTGCTCTGTCTTCTTCCACATTTCTAGAAATTATTAAAGGTAGAAATATATATGAAGTTCTAATGCCTTGTAAGCCTCTCAGTAATCTAGAATACTTATATCTGGTCAACATCTTGTAACACTGCCTGTTTATAACGTATCATTATATCACGGCCTTCCAAAATTAGGTACTTTCCCTATTTGCGACAAATAACCTGTTTTTGTTCTTATTAAGGTTTTGAAATAAAGAGTTTATTGCTTGCAATTGTGATCTTTCAAGATTATTTGCATTTATATGTAAATTGGTAAATAATAGGCTTTAAAATTATTGTGTATGTCATTTAATTAAAATTTAACTTGATATGAATTATCAACGTCAGCTACAACCAAATATCATGTTGGCAAATGAAGGGTCATATTTTCTATTGCCTCATATATGGCACATAGCTGGGAACTGCTCCAGTGCAGAGCAGCATACAATGTTAAAACTTGTGAATGTGTTTTACCACTTGATTAGTTAGCTTATTAACTCTGTAGATTAAAGACGATTACTGTTCTTTGGAACATGCATTTAAAATAAGTGTCTGGTCCATAATATCTTTATATTATAAATAATTTGACCATAGTCCACACCTGAACTCAATGTCTGGGAAGTCTGTACTGGGAAGTCTCTGCATGAGAAGTTTATGCCTATGAAGTATCTGTTGTACTGACAATGGGTTTCTGTAAGAGATAATCAACAATCAATCATACAATGATCATTTATATGTATACTATAAGAATACATAATTTATCAAGCTAAATGATTTTAATTAAAACAGAATTAAACAATTCTAGTCTCAACTGCAAGCACAGATAGGCTTCTGAATAAAATTTATTTAAACTGATGGAATCTTATTTCTGTTTCAATATATGAACACTTATCATTATGCAGCAAGCCTAAAATGGTGCAATATAAATATACCAAAAGGTTTTCAAATAATTATAGGAAGTGTTGTTCTCTGTTGATTATGTGTTTGCAAAGTTTATTTCCATTAAATTATTAATTATATTTTATTAATTAAACTTTGCATTCATATTATTGCCAGCAGTCCACAAAATGTCAGCATGTCAAGAGAAATGCCAGTTTTTTCACCAACTGTTTCAGGCAGAATATCCTGCGCTGTATACCTGTAATGAGAACAGTTGTTTTTATAGGAATAGATTTATTGTTACAGTAGCATGAAATTACCAACAGAAATTAAAGTAATGTAACTTGAGAGGTTGGTCATCATGTTCAAAAATGTATCCCCTGGGTTTAAACAATTCAAAAGAACACAGAGAAATAATAATTTCTGTGGTGCAGAAGCAGAGCACACAGCCGATGAAAAAAAAAAGATAACATTGTATAAGCACATTAAAGGGTGCAGGGGACATAATTACTCATATTTGGGGTGGATCTTAAGTCTCATTTTACAGCTTAGCTTAAAGAAACAACTTTCTAAATTTGGTCTTAAAGAGCACCCTAATCTTAGTAAAAATCTTCACAAAACAGCCTGTCTTGCATGAATGATGATTATTTTGTCTTCTAACGGTGACAAGTTCAAATGTCATAATGCTGTGAAATGGATACGCATGAATATATAAGCCTAGTTAAAAATGTTGACCTTGGTTTTCTTTGTTTTCTGAACATCCTCTTGAAAAATAAAACAAAAATTAGCATGTAATAGGTGAATTTCCTCATAGGATGAGATGCATTATGAAAACCTTTACCTTTGACAAGCTATGAAAATAAGAGTAATTTCCCAGTTTTGACATACCTATATTTGTACATGTTATACAAGCAAGTCTAATTGATATTCAATATAATGCATTAACTCTTTATGATGATCACTTACAAATGTTGATATACTGCACAAATTATATCAGACAAACAGAAGCTGCATATCACACTTGTTACCAAGAATATTAGTCACATAAATCTGTTCATTCTCATCAATAAATTATTTATCAGAGGTCATTATGGAAATAATTATTACTTTTTAAATAAAAACAAGTGTCAGATTCAGATCCTGCCTTTAAATGATATTAGCACATTAAACTTTTAGGGTGCATGAGGGTGCTTGAAACTTCTCCCCTACTATTATTGTATTATACACATTCCGCTAGATTCATCAAAACAAATATTAAATTGATAAATTAATGCAATACAGCCAATCATCATATGCACCTAAGTGTGATAAAGTGAGTACAGTTTACAGTAATGTCCAAGTTTGCTTTGTTTGTGAGTTGTACTTGATTAAATATTCAGAAAACTTTTTTGTTACACCTACTTAATGCTTTTAAATGGAAGAAAGTGGATCCATTTCTTACCTAAACTGAAGCTTGAAGCCTAATTACAAATTAAAATTGATCTCCCTACTAAACGTTAGATAGGTATTGACCCTCTAAAAACTAGAGTTGGCTCACTAGAAACTAATATTGTCCATTGATCCTATTAAAAATCAGTTGTAACTTAAACAAACTAGATTTGCTCTAAACAAAATCAGTGTTTAGATACCATAATGGCATAAATAAATTAGATGAATGCCTGTCCCCTCAAATTCAAGTGTTCTACCGGGAAAACGCAAGATAAAAATAAAATTTTATCTCACCCTTTTAAAGCATGAGACGGGTAACACAATATTTGTATATGGCCAAAGAAACTTTCCTCCTATAAGGCTATATGGAACAAGCGGTTCAGTATAATTACTGACATTTCTTCTCAAGCATAATTCCTGTTTCAAATACAAATATTTTTACTATAGTAATGTTAAATGCGCCTATGTTTATTGCAAACACTGAACAAAGTAATTAAGTGTCGTGAATAAAATATTAAATGGATTTTTCTTGTATCATGATGCAAATTGTGTCATCATCTCATTATGTTTTTTTTTTCATAGTTATATATTGTGCTGATTCGATTATATCCTAAATATAATCACCAATGATCAATAGTGTTTGGCAAATTTATAATTATATTCTCTTTGCTATTTTATTGCTCCTATTTGTCAAATAGTCTATCACTCTATGTCTATCAGTATCACGGGACCTATAGCCAGATTATTCGTATATGAGTAATCATGGATTCATAGTATTAATTTATATAGTATTCAATTTCCAGATTTATGTATGATATAATCATATATTTATAATGGACATTGTGAATAAATTACTTATTAGGTCACCCTCGAATTGAGAGTGCCGTGCGCAATAAACTGGCGTTAGCTGCCTAGAGCTAGCCCTAAAAAGGTGGACAACTCGCGACATAAGTACCATAGACGGATTGTGATATTGTAAATGTAATATGTATACATGTATGGATAAAATATAATTGAATATTAGGGGTGGGGGGGGGGGTGGGGGTGGAGAAATGTTACATGCGCCAATGCTTAAGCTAGAAAGCATGTCTGCCTCAACTGCCTGCGGCTGCCCAGAATATATTCAATCTTGGCGGAAAGAAAATCACATCTGTGATGTTTGTAGATTGTCATCAAGTATATTATTAATACATCACAGATACAATCTTGACCATCTGGTTTATTCTCTAAACTGTTTCCGGCCCGTTACAATTCTAAATACCAACATTAAGTCCTCGATATAATTAATTGGGGACTCTTATGGATTCACAACATTACAACATCATGCACAATGCACATGCCACTGATACATTGATACTTTTGGGAGGTTAACTGATAATTGTTACTTACCTAAATCAACAGGCGTATCTTCTATATTCCTCTGTATTCCGTATATACGTTTCAAAGTATCATGATAGAGGCTCAGAATAGAATGCAATGAACATGGCCCAAGCAGCTTGCCCAAATCCAGATGGACTGTGGGACCACATGGTCGAAGTGGATATCAACAATTTCCGACCCAAAAGGATCAAAGTCAGCAAGGCATTGCTGATCCCAGTCAGATGACGGATTTAGGCACTACACCCAAGGTGAAGATACAATATTATGCAAATGCAACTGCTCGCGCTTCCCCCACATGGACACAGAGTTAAAACAGTATTTAGTGGCTGGTGGTCTCAACAGCCAGACTATCATAAACTTGGCAGAGAATGGATTCACTAACAAGGTACTGTTTGTTAATTTGAAGCCAGATGACATAGATGAGCTCCATATCGAACTTCTGGTACAGAAAAAGGCCCCGAGGAAGATGGGTAACATGACACGAGAGCGTCGAACGTTACGGTCACCACTACAAACATCGCCAACTATCCCTATCAACAAACAACAAAACGTCAGTTCTAATCTGGCGACATTACTGGGGTTTGTTGTAGGAGGATCAACACGAGACCAGCCAACACGATATAGGGCAGGATCAGGTGCTCTGATCTAGAATCCCTAAACTATCTGTTGCCCAAACAAAAAGTGAAAAGCCTGGACATTATCGAATATATGCCGAAATGCAAATTTTAAATATACAACATCGCAGCACCATGAAAAGATTGATAATCAGATTCGAGAGGAGATCGAGAGGGTCGGTATATGGTAACATCAAGCAAACCAAGAATCGTCATTGCAGTTGGTCCTATCCAGAAGAGTGACGATATCCATGTACGCTTACTCCATGATGGATCAAAACCAGAGGGCCAGGGGTTAAATAGCATTGTGTCCTCACAAGTGGATACATCCATCACAACACCAATGTACTGGCTTGAAATGGAAATGTTCAGGTCACTCACAACACACAGACATGTATGACAATTGGTTACCATTCTGTGCAAGATTATCAGTGGGAATGATGGGACACATGATGCAACGACGAGGTTTTAATTTCGTGGTGTATTTGGATGATTACCTGGTGATATCAGACAACTACTTGGATTGTTTGAAAGGGCTCTACACTTTGATCACATTATTACGCCTCTTAGGCGTTGGCATAGCCTGGGAGAAAACGGCAAGTCCAACACGGTCCTTAACATTCCTCAGAATACAGATTAACAGTGAGTCATTTACGCTAAGTCTACCAAAAGACAAAGTAACCAGCCTAAGAACCCTTCTGACAGGGTACAAAACAAAGATAAGAGCATCATGTAGGCAGCTCAACCAACTCGCGGGAAGACTTTCTTGGGCGGGACACGTTGTTAATGGAGGTAGAGTTTACCTGCAACGTGTGTTTGATCTCCTCCGTCAACTCAAGAAAGGCGATCACAAATTCCATCTCACTGATGCCTTCAGAGAGGATATCACATTCTGGCTAGAATTATTACAAGCCTTCAACTGCAGAGAAATAAGTCCACCCTGGATACCTCCAGTAATCATGTATACTGACGTATGTAATCAATGATAACCAATGATCACTGGGGGTATGTTAACTGGCGGATAGATATGCCAAATGTACCAAGATCATATGTAAATGTGAAGAAAAACCCAATGACAATAATATTGGCTATTTATCGTTGGGCACCATCATGGCAAGGTCGGCATGTCATCACATATACGGATAATACAACTACACGCGCAGCAATTAAGAAGGGCATCAGAAAAGATCCTCTGGTGATGCCTCACTTATCCAATGTGTTCTGGCTATGTAACATGATTAACTTCACCATGAGCAGCACTCACATAGTAGGATCACTCAATATATACGCGGATTCGGCGTCCCGTCTTCACAACAAGGGCCATATCCTCCATTGGATAGCAGTAATATGTGGCTTAACTTATGTCTACATATTTCATATCACTCATGGTGTCTTTTGTTCTTAAACCATGGTCACCTGATGCGTTAATACTGGACCTGGATGCAGCTGTCAACCAGTACATATCCTTGACTTGCCCTAAATTCCATCTGACATGATACGCTTTTATACGCAAATCGGAGGGTCTCGGAAAATCGGGTATTATACGTAAATAAGGCGTTTATACATAAATCAGGTGGTCTAAGGTAACAAAATACTTTCCATGACAGTGAATACCAAATTGTATTATTACTCAACAGTTTACATGAAATCGATAAACAGAAAAGAAATCAGAAAAGAAAAACGTTCATGTCGTCCAGAACAGACACACTCCTTCACTGGTGTTCCCGTACATAGTTCCATGTTGCTTCCTTGGCTGCCTTGCAAAGATCCTTGTCTGGGACAAACGCATAGCAAGGACAGCAGCCACGGAGGGTGTCATTGCCGAGCTGCGAACGCGAGTCCGTGTCGATCTCTCGGACCATTGAGAACACACGTTTACTGTCGGTGTTGCTATGCGCAATCACTGACAGCGTCGTCATCACATGTGTGAGCAGTGGAAACCTCACTGCCCCCACAGAGAAATCTTTCAAATCCGTGACTTGCCGACTTCGAATGGCGAACAACATATCGTACTTGCCACCGAACGATACATTCACGTGCACCTTGCACATTTTGCAGTACGCAAACATCGCTCCATTGTCACTGGCGCATATAAAATCCATCTGAGTCGCCCATTCCGGTTGATATTTTGCAGCGTATTTTCTTTTCTTCACAGAACTAGCGCACGACGAATCAGAGGTGCGTTTCGCATATTTCTTTTCTGGTTATGCGGCCGACTGCTGATGTGTTTGAAGTACATTATTTACTGCTAACCGATGTTTAGTGGTTGTATTGTATTGATGACTTTGTGGTGTGGTTTTGATGTGTGGGTGGTTGCTTAGTAATTGTTTGTATTGTGATTGTACCAGGTGACCATGTGTGGGTTTACTGGACAATAACGCTGACGGTGCTGAGGGGAGAATTCCCCTATGTATGTATATACCTGGATTTTAAACGAATAAAGCTCTTTTGTAGAGGTCCGGAACTTTACAAATCTATTTTCAGACACGGAAACTCAACGGAGGACTCCACTATAGAGGCTGTGCTAAACAAGTGACAGCCTGGGGGTACTCCCCGAAATGGAAGCAAGCAATGAATAAATTAGATTTCAATCTTGAGTACATGAGATCGGATTTTTATATGATGGATGAGTATGATGTGACAAAGAATAACTAAATTATTAATTAGCTGAATCTGCGCATGAGCACAGCTGATTAGTTAAAGCCAAGACCGTGACGAGTCTCGGATCTTGGTACTTTTCATACAGACCATATATGCGTCTCCCTCATTTGAGTTTGTCAACCACGTAAAATAACTGCCATTTCGGCCATTATTATTATTAGTATTATCATTATTCAATGTCTATTACAAATACAAACTACAATATTGGAAACAATTAAAGAGTCAGTCAGTGGTCTTTTCTATTGAGTTGTTGTTCATATCTGTTCCCACACCACCCACAGGGAAGCAGTACGGAAAGACTCACAGGGAAGCAGTACGAAGCCGAAATATCTCGAGGGCGGTCACTGCCAGAGTGTATTAATTACAGCCT
>JAODUP010002633.1:0-15810 GCA_025642065.1 Paralvinella palmiformis | reverse complement strand
ATACTTTTCTCTATAAACATTCTTATCAGATAAGTCTCTCTACCAACACTCCTATCAGATACTCCTCTCCATAAACACCCTCATCAGATAGTTCTATCAATCTAAACTCTCATAAGATACTTATTTCTATCAACACTCTTTACAGATACTTTAATTATCAACACTCTTTTCAGATGTTTCTTTCAATTAACACTCTTCAGATGCCTCTCTCAATCAACACTATTATCAGAGGCTTCTCACTACTTACAATCTTATCAGCTACTTCTCTCTATCAAACTCGTGTCAAAAACTTCTCTCTATAAATACTCTGATCGGATGTTTCTTACTACGTACACCCTTATCAGATAAATTTCTCTATCAACACTTGTATCAGATATTTCTTTCTATAAACACCCTTATCCCATACGTCTCGCTATCGATACTTTTATCGATTCTTCTCTCTCTAAATAATCTTATTAGATACGTCTCTCTATCAACACTGGTATTGGATAATTCCCTCTATAAACACTCTTTTTTGATACTTCTCCTTATAAACAAACTTATCGTGTACTTCTATCTATAAACTTTCGTATCAGATATTTCTCTCAATCTAAATTTTATTCAGATACTTCTTTCTATCAACACACTTTTCAGATACTTTATCTACCAACACTATTATCAGATGATTCTCACTATTAAAACTCTTATCAGATACATCTTTCTATCAACACTTGAATCAGATGCTTCTCTCTACAAACACTCTTATCAGTTAAATCTCTCTATCAGCAATCGTATCGAATATTTCTCTCTATAAACTCTCTTTTCAGATACTTCTCCTTATAAACAAACTTGTACGATACTTCTCTGTATAAACACTCTCTTATCAGATATTTCTCTATATCTTCACTTTCATCAGATGCCTCTTTTTATCAACACCATTATCAGAAACCTCTCCCTACTGACACTCTGATCGGGTACATCTCTCTATCAACACTTGTATCAGATTCTTCTATCTATAAAAACTCTTATCAGATACATCTCTCTATCAACATTCTTATCAGATACTTCTCTCAAAAACCACTCTGATCATATATTTCTATCGATCTACACTTTCATCAGATACTTCTTTCCGCCAACACTCTCTTCAGATGTTTCTCTCAATTAACACTCTCTTCAGACGCCTCTTTCAATTGACACTATTATCAGATGCTTCTCACTTCTTACAACCTTATCAGATACAGCTCTCTAACAATAAGTGTATCAGATACTTCTCTCTATAAACACCCTTATCGGATACGTCTCTCTATCAACACTCGAATTTAATATTTCTCTCTATAAACATTCTAATCAGATACATTTTTGTCAACACTCTTATCAGATTATTCACTCTTGCAACACTATTTTCGGGTGCTTCTCTCTTTCAACACTCATACAAGAGGTGTTCTCTGTATTAACACCTTCTAGCAGATAAATCTTTTTCCAACTCTTGTAGCTGATTCTTCTATCTCTAAACACTCTTATGCGATACTTCTCCCTATAAACATTCTTATTTGATACATCTCTCAATAACACTCTAATCCGATACTTCTCTCTCTCAAAACTCGTATCAGATATTTCTCTCTATACACACTCTTATCTGATACTTCTCTTTATCAACATTCTTATCAAATTCATTTTTAATCAACACTGTTATCAGATACATCACTCTTGCAAAACTCTTTTCTGATGCTTCTCTCTTTCAACACTCTTATAAGAGGTGTTCTCTCTAATAACACTCTTAGCAGATATTGTAGCTGATACTTCTATCTCTAAACTCTCGTTTGCGATACTTCTTCCTATAAACACTCTTATTTGATACATCTCTCTACAAACACTCTAATCCGGTACTTCTCTCTATCAACACACTTATCAGATATTACTCTCTATCAGCACCCTTACCAGATACTTCTCTATGTCAACACTCTTATCAGAAACGTCTCTCTAGCAACAACCTAATCAGATTCTTCTGTCTATCAACACTTTAATCGAGGGCTTCTCTCAATCAACACACTTATCAGATACCTCTCTCAATCAATACTATTATCAGATGCTTCTCACTACTAATACTCTTTTCAGACACATATATCGGCAGTCTTATTGTATACTTAATAATAATAATAATAATAATAATAATGTATACTTAATAAAGCGCCCTTACTAGCAGGAGCCATTCTAAGGCGCTGTACAAATAATATGTAATTTAATAATACCCCAAATAATGTCTGTAAAAACCCTGTAATGATTTAAAAGATAATAATTATTTATCTGTGAAAGCGACCTTAAATAGGTGTGTTTTTAGAAGAGACTTAAAATTTCCAAGAGACGACGCATTTCTAATATTTTGACGGCAACTTATTCCACAAATTGGGGGCTGCAACACTAAACGCACAATCACCATATGACTTCAGCCGAGACACTGGCACCTGCAATAGTATCTGACTGGATGACATGAGTTTTCGGGATGACTTTCTAATGGAAACCAGTTCACACAGGTATTCTGGTGCCATATCATTAATAGATTTATAAGTTATTAACAGAATCTTAAAATGGATACGCTGTCTAACAGGTAGCCAATGTAGTTTTTGAAGAATTGGGGTGATATGATCATATTTTCTAGTATTTGTTACAATGCGAGATGCACTATTCTGAATTCGCTGAAGGCGATTAATGTTATAATCAGATATGCCATATAACAGGGAGTTACAATATTCTATAAGAGATATAACAAAGGCATGAACTACAGTTACAAGTGATTCTTGTGTCAAGAATGCTTTTAAACAGTGGATGTTCTTAAGGTGGTAGTAGGCAGCTCGGCATACTGATGTGACATGTTCATGCATGTTAATACATTGGTCAAAAATAACCCCTAGATTTTTTACTGACCCATTAGGGGTAATCGAAGATGTACGCATCTGTAATGCTGGTGTCTTTAGGGATTTAACACAATGTGGTGATGCCAAATATAAAATATTTGTTTTATTATCATTTAGTTTTAGAAGATTTTGAGTCATCCATAGCCGGATATCGGCAATACAATGTTCTAAATTCTTCAAGGAAGAGGAGAAATTTAACTCATTGTCAGGATCCAGTGATATATACAGCTGTGTGTCATCAGCATACAAGTGATATTTAATCCCATATCGCTGCGCAATGATCCCAAGAGGACGGGTATACATTGTGAAAACCAGAGGACCAAGAACTGAACCCTGTGGTACACCAGATAACAAAACTGAATGTCAGATAAAATACCATGAACAGACACTCTCTGGGAGCGTTGTTCCAGATAGGATCTAAACCATTCAAGTACTCTACCTGACAGACCAAACATGTCTTTTAACCTAGAGAAAAGTACATTATGGTCAACTGTATCAAATGCAGCAGACAGGTCCAGAAGAACAAGTATTACTGGCTTACCTTGATCAATTGACATCATAATATCATTTTTCACTCAAACCAAGGCTGTTTCAGTGCTGTGACCACTTTTATAGGCAGACTGTAGTGATTCATTAAGGTTATTATTGATTAAATATTTGTTTAGATGGAAAGCAACTGCCTTTTCTATAACTTTAGATAAAAATGTAAGATTTGAAACAGGTCTGTAATTGTTTAGAATATTACAGTCCATAGTGTGGTTTTTTATTAATGGTTTTACAAGGGCAGCTTTCATGGATCTTGGGACAACACCCAGAGATAATGATTTATTAACTATATTTGTAATTGGGTTTATCAGAACATCCAGACAATCTTTCACAAGCCATGTAGGCATAGGGTCAACTGCACAGAAAGCATTAGATGACTTTTTCAGCAACTGTCTGATATCAGTCTCTGTAAAAGGCTCAAATGTATCCATCATGGATATGCAAGACTCTTCTACCAATGGCATACCCTGTGATAAGGTGCTGGACTGGAACCCACTATGTATATTTAATATTTTTTGACAGAAGAAGTTATTAAAACAATGGGCCATATCTTTATCTGAGTTGATATAATTTGGGAGGACAGTTTGACTTTTATGTAATACTTTATTCACAACACTGAAAACAGTCCTTTGATTTCCCTTGGATGCTTTGATCTTTTTATTATAGTATTCAGATTTAGCAGAGGCAAGGGTATTTTAACAAGAATTTTACTGACCTTGAACATTTCAAAATGAACACACAAACTGGTCCTGATCCACAGCCGCTCACAATACCTTCTGTGTCTCTTTGCAGCCTGTATGTTCTTATTATGCCATGGAAGCATTGGTCTGCTTGGCATTTCCTTTGTCCTTAAAGGTGCATGTTCATCTACAATGTCTTTCAATGTATTATCATAGAGATCCACCAGATGATCCACATCATCCGGTGGATCCAATACCAGAGAAGAGATACGCAGATCAGCAAGAAAAGCCTCCTTGTCAATTGACTTGTATCTTCTATATGAAATATCTTTAGCTGAAACAGATTGTTTCTGTAAAGATACATTAATGCCAACAAGGAAATGATCAGACAGCATGGAAGACACAGACACACCTTTAATCCAATTGTCATCATCACGGGAGATGACAAGATCTAAGATGTGACCATGTCTGTGTGTTCTTTCTTGGACATGCTGCCTGAGATTGGCAGATCTAAGAATCTCAGCCAGATGTTTGGTATCTGCATTCCTCTGGCAATCCCAATGTATATTGAAATCACCTAAGATCAACAGATGACCACTGTTGGTAGCAAGAGAGTCAACAAATTCCGAAAATTCCTTGAAGAAATCTGCTGCTTTCAGGCCATTTTTCTTATGGGGTGTAATCGGTAGATAATAGCTACACGAACACTTATCCCCCCAGATATAAAAGTCAGTTGGTAATTTTCAAAACACTTAGCCTGAAAACGGAAATGGGTTTCACACTTCAAAGAATCACGGAGAAGAATGCCGACTCCCCCACCTTTTTTGTGAATCCGAGCTGCATGGTGGAATGAATATCCAACTGGAGTCACATCACCAACAATTTTCTGGTCTGAAACATTACCAGTCAGCCAAGTCTCTGTTATGACAAGAGCATCAAGATCCATATCCTTACCAACATCAGATATCTCATCAGATTTATTACAGATCGACTAACAGTTAATAAGACCAATACTTATATTTTGTACAGCTGTGCCATTATATGGTGTTATTGGCACAGTGATCAAATTACTGGCATCAGACCCAATCTGCTTTGGATGTTTTCCACTACGTGGGCCCATCGCTAAACAAATGGTATTATCACCATAGGGTCGTAATGCAAGCAACTGATCTCTACTATAATTCCTTATAATTATAGAAATAAAATAAGTGAAAAATTTAAATTAAAAAAAACAATTTAATAAAACAAAACATACACAAGCAAAAACCGAGTTCTTATGGGAAACACTGGAGCGGGCGATAACATAGGGCGTCAAATGAGCAGTTAAAAAGAAAATACAAGAAATGCAAAATAACTAAATATAATCAATTTATATTAATATAAATTAAATCTATATTACATAATATGCAAAACACACCAGTTTCACTGGTGTAACTTACCTAATAGTTGAACTATCAGAGAAATATTCCGGTGCCATTACATCGAGAGCCGGTCATACTTCCCGCCACTATAACAGATACTTCTCTCTATCAATACTCTAATCAGATACTTCTATCTATCAACACTGTCATCAGAAGCTTCAACCTATCAACAATCTTATCAGAAACTTCTTTCAACAACAATCTTATCAGACGCTTCTGTTTAGTACCATTCTTAGCAGATATATCTTTTTATCAACACTCGAATATAATACTTCTCTCTCTAATCACTCTTATGCGATCCTTCTCCTTATAAATACTCTTATCAGATACTTCACTCTATATACACTCTTACCTGATACCTCTCTCTATTAATACTCTTAACTGATACTTCTGTGTTTCAACACCCTAATAAAATACTTCTCCCTATTAAAACCCTTTCAGATTCTTCTCTCTACAAAAACTCTTACCTGAAGCTTCTCTCAATCAAATCTCAATCAGATGCTTCTGTTTATCAACACTATTATCAGATGGTTCTCACAATGAACACTCTATCAGAGACAGCTGTTAATCGCCAATTACTTCAGTTCCTTCTAAATATAAATACCCTAATTAGATACATCTTTCAATCAACAATTATAACGGACACTTCTTCATATAAACAATCTTATCAGATACTTCTTCCTGTAATGACCATTATCAGACACTTTTCTCTATAAATACACTTGTCAGAATCATCGTTTTATCAACACTCTTATCACATACTTCTCTCCGTCAACACTTATCAGCTATATCTCTCTATCAACACACTTATCAGATAATTCTCTCTATCAACACCCTAATCAGATTATTCTATCTATCAACAGTCTTATCAGATGATTCTCTCGATAAACACTCTTATCAGATGCCTCTCTCTATAAACACTATTATCTGAAGCATCTCACTACTGACACTCTTATCAGATACATCTCTCTATCAACATTTGTATCAGATACTTTTCTCTATAAACATTCTTATCAGATAAGTCTCTCTACCAACACTCCTATCAGATACTCCTCTCCATAAACACCCTCATCAGATAGTTCAATCAATCTAAACTCTCATAAGATACTTATTTCTATCAACACTCTTTACAGATACTTTAATTATCAACACTCTTTTCAGATGTTTCTTTCAATTAACACTCTTCAGATGGCTCTCTCAATCAACATTATTATCAGAGGCTTCTCACTACTTACAATCTTATCAGCTACTTCTCTCTATCAAAATCGTGTCAAGCACTTATCTCTATAAATACTCTGGTCGGATGTTTCTTACTACGTACACCCTTATCAGATAAATTTCTCTATCAACACTTGTATCAGATATTTCTTTCTATAAACACCCTTATCCCATACGTCTCGCTATCGATAGTCTTATCGATTCTTCTTTCTCTAAATAATCTTATTAGATACGTCTCTCTATCAACACTGGTATTGGATAATTCCCTCTATAAACACTCTTTTTTGATACTTCTCCTTATAAACAAACTTATCGTGTACTTCTATCTATAAACTTTCCTATCAGATATTTCTCTCAATCTAAATTTTATTCAGATACTTCTTTCTATCAACACACTTTTCAGATACTTTATCTACCAACACTATTATCAGATGATTCTCACTATTCAAACTCTTATCAGATACATCTTTCTATCAACACTTGAATCAGATGCTTCTCTCTACAAACACTCTTATCAGTTAAATCTCTCTATCAGCAATCGTATCGAATATTTCTCTCTATAAACTCTCTTTTCAGATACTTCTCCTTATAAACAAACTTGTACGATACTTCTCTGTATAAACACTCTCTTATCAGATATTTCTCTATATCTTCACTTTCATCAGATGCCTCTTTTTATCAACATCATTATCAGAAACCTCTCCCTGCTGACACTCTGATCGGGTACATCTCTTTATCAACACTTGTATCAGATTCTTCTATCTATAAAAACTCTTATCAGATACATCTCTCTATCAACATTCTTATCAGATACTTCTCTCAAAAACCACTCTGATCATATATTTCTATCGATCTACACTTTCATCAGATACTTCTTTCCGCCAACACTCTCTTCAGATGTTTCTCTCAATTAACACTCTCTTCAGACGCCTCTTTCAATTGACACTATTATCAGATGCTTCTCACTTCTTACAACCTTATCAGATACAGCTCTCTAACAATAAGTGTATCAGATACTTCTCTCTATAAACACCCTTATCGGATACGTCTCTCTATCAACACTCGAACTGGATATTTCTCTCTATAAACATTCTAATCAGATACATTTTTGTCAACACTCTTATCAGATTATTCACTCTTGCAACACTATTTTCGGGTGCTTCTCTCTTTCAACACTCATACAAGAGGTGTTCTCTGTATTAACACCTTCTAGCAGATAAATCTTTTTCCAACTCTTGTAGCTGATTCTTCTATCTCTAAACACTCTTATGCGATACTTCTCCCTATAAACATTCTTATTTGATACATCTCTCAATAACACTCTAATCCGATACTTCTCTCTCTCAAAACTCGTATCAGATATTTCTCTCTATACACATTCTTATCTGATGCTTCTCTTTATCAACATTCTTATAAGAGGTGTTCTCTCTAATAACACTCTTAGCAGATATTGTAGCTGATACTTCTATCTCTAAACTTTCGTTTGCGATACTTCTTCCTATAAACACTCTTATTTGATACATCTCTCTACAAACACTCTAATCCGGTACTTCTCTCTATCAACACACTTATCAGATATTACTCTCTATCAGCACCCTTACCAGATACTTCTCTATGTCAACACTCTTATCAGAAACGTCTCTCTAGCAACAATCTAATCATATTCTTCTGTCTATCAACACTTTAATCGAGGGTTTCTCTCAATCAACACACTTATCAGATACCTCTCTCAATCAATACTATTATCAGATGCTTCTCACTACTAATACACTTTTCAGACACATATATCGGCAGTCTTATCGTATACTTCTCTCTATCAATACTCTAATCAGATACTTCTATCTATCAACACTGTCATCAGAAGCTTCAACCTATCAACAATCTTATCAGAAACTTCTTTCAACAACAATCTTATCAGACGCTTCTGTTTAGTACCATTCTTAGCAGATATATCTTTTTATCAACACTCGAATATAATACTTCTCTCTCTAATCACTCTTATGCGATCCTTCTCCTTATAAATACTCTTATCAGATACTTCACTCTATATACACTCTTACCTGATACCTCTCTCTATTAATACTCTTAACTGATACTTCTCTGTTTCAACACCCTAATAAAATACTTCTCCCTATTAAAACCCTTTCAGATTCTTCTCTCTATAAAAACTCTTACCTGAAGCTTCTCTCAATCAAATCTCAATCAGATGCTTCTGTTTATCAACACTATTATCAGATGGTTCTCACAATGAACACTCTATCAGAGACAGCTGTTAATCGCCACTTCTCTTTCTGATGCTTCTCTTTTCAACATCTATAAGAGGTGTTCTCTCTAATAACACTCTTAGAGATATTGTAGCTGATACTTCTATCTCTAAACTCTCGTTTGCGATACTTCTTCCTATAAACACTTTATTTGATACATCTCTCTACAAACACTCTAATCCGGTACTTCTCTCTATCAACACACTTATCAGATATTACTCTCTATCAGCACCCTTACCAGATACTTCTCTATGTCAACACTCTTATCAGAAACGTCTCTCTAGCAACAACTAATCAATTCTTCTGTCTATCAACACTTTAATCGAGGGTTCTCTCAATCAACACACTTATCAGATACCTCTCTCAATCAATACTATTATCAGATGCTTCTCACTACTAATACACTTTTCAGACACATATATCGGCAGTCTTATCGTATACTTCTCTCTATCAATACTCTAATCAGATACTTCTATCTATCAACACTGTCATCAGAAGCTTAACCTATCAACAATCTTATCAGAAACTTCTTTCAACAACAATCTTATCAGACGCTTCTGTTTAGTACCATTCTTAGCAGATATATTTTTTATCAACACTCGAATATAATACTTCTCTCTCTAATCACTCTTATGCGATCCTTCTCCTTATAAATACTCTTATCAGATACTTCACTCTATATACACTCTTACCTGATACCTCTCTCATTAATACTCTTAACTGATACTTCTCTGTTTCAACACCCTAATAAAATACTTCTCCCTATTAAAACCCTTTCAGATTCTTCTCTCTAAAAAACTCTTACCTGAAGCTTCTCTCAATCAAATCTCAATCAGATGCTTCTGTTTACAACACTATTATCAGATGGTTCTCACAATGAACACTTATCAGAGACAGCTGTTAATCCCACTTACATCAGTTCCTTCTAAATATAAATACCCTAATTAGATACATCTTTCAATCAACAATTATAACGGACACTTCTTCATATAAACAATCTTATCAGATACTTCTTCCTGTAATGACCATTATCAGACACTTTTCTCTATAAATACACTTGTCAGAATCATCGTTTTATCAACACTCTTATCACATACTTCTCTCCGTCAACACTTATCAGCTATGTCTCTCTATCAACACACTTATCAGATAATTCTCTCTATCAACACCCTAATCAGATTATTCTATCTATCAACAGTCTTATCAGATGATTCTCTCGATAAACACTCTTATCAGATGCCTCTCTCTATAAACACTATTATCGAGCATCTCACTACTGACTCTTCTATCTTAAACTTTATCAGATACTTCTCTATAACATTCTTATCAGATATTCTCTCAAAACCCTCTATCATATATTTCATCATCTAACTTCATAGATACTTTTTCCAACACTCTTTCAGATTTTTTTCAATTCACTTTCAATTAACACTCTTCAGATGCCTCTCTCAATCAACACTATTATCGGAGGCTTCTCACTACTTACAATCTTATCAGCTACTTCTCTCTATCAAAATCGTGTCAAACTTATCTCTATAAATACTCTGTCGGATGTTTCTATACGTACACCCTTATCAGATAAATTTCTCTATCAACACTTGTATCAGATATTTCTTTCTATAAACACCCTTATCCCATACGTCTCGCTATCGATATTTATCGATTCTTCTCTCTCTAAATAATCTTATTAGATACGTCTCTCTATCAACACTGGTATTGGATAATTCCCTCTATAAACACTCTTTTTTGATACTTCTCCTTATAAACAAACTTATCGTGTACTTCTATCTATAAACTTTCCTATCAGATATTTCTCTCAATCTAAATTTTATTCAGATACTTCTTTCTATCAACACACTTTTCAGATACTTTATCTACCAACACTATTATCAGATGATTCTCACTATTAAACTCTTATCAGATACATCTTTCTATCAACACTTGAATCAGATGCTTCTCTCTACAAACACTCTTATCAGTTAAATCTCTCTATCAGCAATCGTATCGAATATTTCTCTCTATAAACTCTCTTTTCAGATACTTCTCCTTATAAACAAACTTGTACGATACTTCTCTGTATAAACACTCTCTTATCAGATATTTCTCTATATCTTCACTTTCATCAGATGCCTCTTTTTATCAACACCATTATCAGAAACCTCTCCCTCTGACACTCTGATCGGGTACATCTCTTATCAACACTTGTATCAGATTCTTCTATCTATAAAAACTCTTATCAGATACATCTCTCTATCAACATTCTTATCAGATACTTCTCTCAAAAACCACTCTGATCATATATTTCTATCGATCTACACTTTCATCAATACTTCTTTCCGCCAACACTCTTTCAGATGTTTCTCTCAATTAACACTCTCTTCAGACGCCTCTTTCAATTGACACTATTATCAGATGCTTCTCACTTCTTACAACCTTATCAGATACAGCTCTCTAACAATAAGTGTATCAGATATTCTCTCTATAAACACCCTTATCGGATACGTCTCTCTATCAACACTCGAATGGATATTTCTCTCTATAAACATTCTAATCAGATACATTTTTGTCAACACTCTTATCAGATTATTCACTCTTGCAACACTATTTTCGGTGCTTCTCTCTTTCAACACTCATACAAGAGGTGTTCTCTGTATTAACACCTTCTAGCAGATAAATCTTTTCCAACTCTTGTAGCTGATTCTTCTATCTCTAAACACTTTATGCGATACTTCTCCCTATAAACATTCTTATTTGATACATCTCTCAATAACACTCTAATCCGATACTTCTCTCTCTCAAAACTCGTATCAGATATTTCTCTCTATACACATTCTTATCTGATGCTTCTCTTTATCAACATCTTATAAGAGGTGTTCTCTCTAATAACACTCTTAGAGATATTGTAGCTGATACTTCTATCTCTAAACTTCGTTTGCGATACTTCTTCCTATAAACACTTTATTTGATACATCTCTCTACAAACACTCTAATCCGGTACTTCTCTCTATCAACACACTTATCAGATATTACTCTCTATCAGCACCCTTACCAGATACTTCTCTATGTCAACACTCTTATCAGAAACGTCTCTCTAGCAACAACTAATCAATTCTTCTGTCTATCAACACTTTAATCGAGGGTTCTCTCAATCAACACACTTATCAGATACCTCTCTCAATCAATACTATTATCAGATGCTTCTCACTACTAATACACTTTTCAGACACATATATCGGCAGTCTTATCGTATACTTCTCTCTATCAATACTCTAATCAGATACTTCTATCTATCAACACTGTCATCAGAAGCTTAACCTATCAACAATCTTATCAGAAACTTCTTTCAACAACAATCTTATCAGACGCTTCTGTTTAGTACCATTCTTAGCAGATATATTTTTTATCAAATAATATAATACTTCTCTCTCTAAACTCTTTGCGATCCTTCTCCTATAAATACTCTTATCAGATACTTCACTCTATATACACTCTTACCTGTACCTCTCTCATTAATACTCTTAACTGATACTTCTCTGTTTCAACACCCTAATAAAAACTTCTCCCTATTAAAACCTTTCAGATTCTTCTCTCTATAAAAACTTTACTGAAGCTTCTCTCAATCAAATCTCATCAGATGCTTCTGTTTAGCAACACTATTATCAGATGGTTCTCACAATGAACACTTTCAGAGACATGTATCGCCACTTACTAGTTCTTCTAAATATAAATACCCTATTAGAACATCTTTCAATCAACAATTTAACGGACACTTCTTCAATAACAATCTTATCAGATACTTCTTTTAATACCATTATCAGACACTTTTTTTTTTTTTTTTTTTTTTTTTTTTTTTTTTTTTTTTTTTTTTTTTTTTTTTTTTTTTTTTTTTTTTTTTTTTTTTTTTTTTTTTTTTTTTTTTTTTTTTTTTTTTTTTTTTTTTTTTTTTTTTTTTTTTTTTTTTTTTTTTTTTTTTTTTTTTTTTTTTTTTTTTTTTTTTTTTTTTTTTTTTTTTTTTTTTTTTTTTTTTTTTTTTTTTTTTTTTTTTTTTTTTTTTTTTTTTTTTTTTTTTTTTTTTTTTTTTTTTTTTTTTTTTTTTTTTTTTTTTTTTTTTTTTTTTTTTTTTTTTTTTTTTTTTTTTTTTTTTTTTTTTTTTTTTTTTTTTTTTTTTTTTTTTTTTTTTTTTTTTTTTTTTTTATCTCTTAATTCCTTATCAATCATCTTCATCAAACCTATCAAATCTTATAAACTTTACATTCCTCTTTATACTCTTAGCAGATATTCTTTATCAACACCAATAAATTTCTCTATCACCTTTCGATCTTCTCTATAAAACTCTTATCAGATCTTCTCTATAAACTTCGATCTCTTCATACTTACTGATATTCTAACCTATAAACTTACCTTATTTCTCTTAAAATCTACTAGCTCTCTAACAATATCAGATCTTTTAACCCTTATCAGATGTTCAATCAATCAAACTTTCATAATATTTCTATAATACCTTTAATACTTTTCACAACATTCACTTTTTAAAACACTTTCAGATACTCTTCAAACCAATCAGATTTTCCTATAAACTTTCAGATATTCCTCTATAAATCTTCAATCCTTCTCTTAAACACACTTCGAATCTCTACACACCTTATCGATCTTCTTCTATCAACATTTATCAGATATTTCTATAAACACTCTTATCAGATCTCTCTATAACACTTTATCGATCTCTCCTAACCTATCAGATACTTCTATCAAATTATAGATATTTCTATAAACATCTTTCAGATATCTCTTACAACACTTCGTTTCTCATAAACTTCATAGATTTATACTCTCAATCTATTCTAATTCAGATACTTTTATCAAACTTTTCAATTTTTTCAAAATTTCAGATGTTCTCAATAAACTTATCAGACTTTCTATCAACTTTCAGTTTCTCTCTATAAACACTTTCTCATAAATCTCTATCGATTCTATATCCTTCTAAATTCTATAATACTTTCTTATAAACACTTATATATTCCTATAATCTTATGATTTCTCTTCTAAATTATAGTACTCTTCTATAAACTTATGAAATTCCTCTATAATTTTTTTTACTTCTTTTAAAAAACTTCGTTCTTTATCTATAACTTTATCAGATATCTCATTAAATTTTATCAGATACTTCTTTCATCAACACTTAATATTTCTACAAACACTTTATAAAACTCTTATCAGCATTCTTCGATGTTTCTCTCTAAACTCTTCAGAACTCTTATACACGTACGATATTCTCTTAAACTTTTTTCAGATATCTCTTAACAATTTACGATACTTCTCTTATAAACACCCTTATCATATCTCTACTCATTTATCGTCTCTTTATAAACTTATCAGAACTTCTATACACTCTATCGTCATCCTCTTCAACATTTTCAGATCTTCTCTAAAAACTCATCAATATTTCTTATTACACTTCAAATATTTTTCCAATTTCTCAATTCTTCCCACATCTTTCTTCTTATTAACACTCTTTCAGAGCTCTTTACACTTAAGATCTCTAAACTTCTATCTCTAAATTTTCGATATTCTCTATAAACACCTTATGATACTCTCTCTAAACACTCAATGATATTTTTATAACATCTATCAGATATTTCCTCTATCAGTCCCTTAACCAGGGTGTTCTCTTTTAACACCTCAGAGTTCTTTTAACCTTTAGCGATTCTTTCAACTTTAGCGATCTTCTCTCTAAACATCTTATGATACTCTCCAAAACATCTATGATACTCTTCTAAAACTCTATCGATATTTCTCTCTAAACTCTATCGATTTCTCTTATCACATCTTATGATTCTCTTATAACATCTTACAATATTTACTGTACTCTATCTCTAAACTCTTTCGATCTTCTTCTTAACACTCTTATGATTCTCTCTAAAACACTCTATGTATTTCTAACTTCAATCTCTACCCTTCGATACTTCTCTATAACACTTTATGAACTCTCTCTACAACATCTAATCTCTTCTTCTATCAACACTTATCAGTTTCTCTCATCACACCTTACAGATACTCTCTATCAAACTTTATCAGATCTTCTCACACTAATAATTTTCGCTATCCTTTATCGACTTCTCTCATCAAACTTATCAGATACTCTTCATCAAACTTATCAGAGCTTCAACTATACACTTTCAGAACTTTTACAATCTTATCGACTTCTTTATCATTCTACAGATATTCTTTATCAACACTCATAACTTCCTTCAACATCTTATCGACTTTTAAAAATCTTATCAGACTTCTTATAACATCTTACGATATTTTTTAAACTCTAATATACTTCTCTTAACACCTATAATCTTCTCCTATAAAACCTTTCAGATCTTCCTCTATAAACTCTTACCTGAACTCTCTCATAAATCTAACGATCTTCTGTTTACACCAAAAATTCCATAAACTTCAGACCTTTAAACCTTACTAGTCTCTAATAAATCCAATAGATCTCTTTATCAACATATACGATTCTCAATAACATCTATCAGAACCTTTAATGCCATTACACATTTTCTTATAAATACCTTAGATCATCTTTATCAACATTATACAACTTCTTCTAACACTTATCAGTATTCTTCTTAAACATAAAACCTCCCCCCCCCCCCCCCCATCAGTTCCTTCATTAAAATACCCTTTAAATACATTTCAATCAACAATTTAAACACTTCTTATAAACTCTTTCATACTCTTCAATAATTATCAAACTTTTCTCTATAAATACTTTAAATAACTCTTACAAACTTTATCA
>JAODUP010002604.1:7500-10223 GCA_025642065.1 Paralvinella palmiformis | reverse complement strand
GACATCTTATCTTTTTCCCACCCAATTTCCCTTATTACACCAATGTAAGAAAGTTATGTCGTTATTACAACATGTTGGAGTTTATTAGCTTTGTTATGTATAATGTATAATCTATATTGTTGTCCTCTTATGTGGTCTGGCGAAACGACTTATTAATTCATACAATGCTGCTTGGTGGATTTATACTCCTGGGGTCGTTTGTTACTCCGGCAGGCATCTCCATGGGTATTAAGCTGCGGAAATTTGTTAAATGCATAGCTATTATAATCCCGACGTGTCATTCGCAGTATCGGAGATCTGCCTGAAATCCGCTGTTCTCGACCATGTGTCAAATAGATCAAGTGGATAGGCGCTTTTATTTAGATCCCACCACACCTAACTGCATACACTTAGGGGCGCCAAATTAGGCGTGAATGAACGTTCCCTAAGTGATGAACGGAAACCTATGAGGGTTAGCTGTTAGGTTCGAGTAAATCATAGTATTTACTCAGGTTTGAGACGATATTTCGTTCTAGTCCAGTAATTCCCATTGTGCAGTACTGCTACTTTGGTTTTATTTTAGTTAAACCCTTTATGATCCAACGAGTTATTACTTCTCTTTGTTAAACAAACAATTTTGTTAACACGCTTATTTAGAATTTTCCTTAGTTTAAAGAAAACCCGACCCAGACCATTCGGACGTGTATTGATACACGGTTCATATAGGTAGGATTTATTCAGTTATTCGAACCCAGAATAAAGCTGAGGTCAGCATCTGAGGTGTTGAAATGCTTTATATACAGGTTTTTTTTTGACCAAAAGGTTACTTTTGAATGAAACTGTGGTGTCAAAATGTTTAGATATGTTTTAAAAAGTCACCATTGAACCACACGCACGTGTTGTTTGTTGCGAGCTGTCGTTCAAAGGTATGTTTTACGTGCTTCCGTTTTTGTACGTAGCCTGCAAAAAACCCCCAAACAAAAAGGGTTGTGGCCCCCAAGGTGGTAGAAACCCAGACACATCTTAGGTATACGCACACTTACAATATATGGAGGTATGGAAGTTTTTTTTTTAGTTTAATTTTGATATTTTTTTTGTTTAGGGGGTATCTCGAAGGATGTTTAATATGTTGATGCTCTGTGCCTTTTGCCTTTTTAATTTCCCCTAAAACACACACACACACATAAAACACCCCAAAAAATAAATACAACACACGCACATACATTCAAACCCCCAAACAGTACATAAAACCCGCACACACAGCACATACAACACACAAACCGCACATACAACACACAAAATTTAACTAAATATATTATATATATATATATATATATATATATATATATATATATATATATATATTTATATATATAATTCGTATGATATTATGTATTAAAAGATATGTATAGTTTGAATGATTTGGTTGGTAAATGAAAGGTTCTGCACATAATAAAAAAATGATAATACTGATGATGATGATGATGATGATAAAAATCTATAGTAAATATGTAATTGGGCACTAGCAAGATCCATATAACTGTTTAGTATGATAGTCAATGTAAAGAAGAAGATCGCACTCTTGTCCTACAGCCTGTATCAAGACAAACTCTTACCGACTGATTCATATGTCATCTCGATATGATTCATAAGTCAGACATTATGTGAATACCTCACGGAGAATTCTCCAGCAATACTCCCGATAACGTCACGTGATAAGAAGCGACATCTGGCTGTCTTGGGCCGACTACGAACTCTTAGAAACAGAATGTCAGGATTATGTTAAAAGCCACAAGAGAGCGTATATACACATAAAGTGTATCTGACTTGGTAACAATGGCGTTTTATATTTCAGTAGATAGTGTCTCAAACGCTTTTGGGTTGTAGTCGAAATAAATCTCTGGTTTATCATGGGTGTATAGCGTGAGGAGTGTGTATCATGAATGTATACCGTGAGCGTATATCATGAATAGTATAGTCTGAGTGTATAGCCTGAGTGCATAGCACGAGTGTATAGCAAGAGTGTATACCATGAATAATATAGCCTGAGTGTATTGCATGAGTGTATATCGTGAGTTTATATTATGAATAGTATAGCTTGATTGTATATAATGAATGTATACCGTGAATGTATATCGGGAATAGTGTAGCATGAGTGTATATCATGAGTGTATATCATGAGTGTATATCATGAGTGTATATCATGAGTGTATAGCATGAGTGTATAGCATGAGTGTATAGCATGAGTGTATATCACGAGTGTATACCTTGAGTGTATATCACGAATAGTATAGCATGAGTGTATAGCATGAGTGTACACCACGACAATATACTATTATTGTATATCATGATGATTATATATTATGACTGTATATTGGTTTGATTACATACCACATATGGACACAGTGACGGCCTAACATATCAGCTTATCTAGAGATTATATCATGAATGTATACCGAGACTGTATTTTATGACAGCATACAATAAATGTATATCGTGATATAAAAATCAATAACACAGCAACTGTCCTAACTATGTAGGCCTAAGTGCCTGTGTTTGGGCATAGGTATGTATGAGTGTTTGTATAGTTACAGGATATAAGAATGGGTTGTCTCTTTGAAAGATTGTCAATTAAAACCTGATTCCAATCCTGTTCTCTGTTTATATATATAAAAAAAATTTATATATTAAAATTATATATATATATTAATTTTTTGGGTTTTTTGTGTTTCAATTTTGTATGT
>JAODUP010002604.1:0-2500 GCA_025642065.1 Paralvinella palmiformis | reverse complement strand
GTAACGTATTTCTCTATGATTGCTATCGTAACACGAAAAACACAATTACCCTTGATGACGTGATGGCTGTTTTTAAATGGAAGTAAAAAACCTGATAGTTTAAATTAATTACATTTAGATTATTCTAAGAGGATTATTTAACCATTAAGCAAATTTAAAAGTTAAAATTAAAATATTTCCCTTTCGGCGTCTGACTGTTGTTTAAAATAGCCACACCGGATCTGTCCTCTTTTGTTGCTGATGAAGTAAAATTGTATCCGTTTTATGCCTATTTTTTGTTACCCCGTTTTAGGAATCATTTGTCAAAAAGGATGTAACACGATATGACAAGGTCATCACCGGATTCTCCTTAACCACGGAGCAAAGTGTATTTCTAAATATCTGATTATGACTGTCATAAATTACTTTTTCATATGTTTAACTTTTTTATAAATAATTTCAAACAAAATGTAGTCTTTCAAAGCGGTTAGGTTTTTTTTAAATCTGATGTTAGTCGGAATGTTTGTTCTGTTATTATATTATAATCATAAAGCAGATTCTAAGTTTAGTCAATATTATCTGTTTCTATAATAATTGTCCTCCTCTCCCCCGCAATTATGCGATTTGGTGTATTGTTTTATTTGACCTTTGCCATGGTCACAATTATGTTTAATGGAATTGTTGGTGTGTTTATAATAGCAATGTTTCTCTCTCTCTCTCTCTCTCTCTCTCTCTCTCTCTCTCTCTCTCTCTTTCTCTTCTTATCTCGCCTTTCAGCAAGAAAAGTCGCCACTCTGGATTCAGTCCCCTGAAGAAACGTCCAGAGTTTGAATTCACGGTTCGAGATTCTCTGTGCCTGTGCCTTATTATACACAGCTAAAACACACATTGCCCGTGCCAGAGATTGAGGTTCGTGTTTTCTTTTTACCAATTTTGTAATATTTGATATAACGGGTTAGTGACGAGTAGGTCATAGTATTTATTGGATTTGTATGCTTATGAGGTATTTGACCCTCCAGCAAATATCACAAGGCATATTATGCTGCGGTTGAGATGTTCCTTTTCTGTGCGTGGAGACTGTGTGTTTCCAGGTCCATGCATTCTAAGAAAAGCTGATCTAGAGCTGTATATTCCGTGCACTATTTGCGTCTTTGGAGGCACGCCGTTTAAGTGTTTGGCCTGGTTATCCAACATTTAAATGACTGTAGCAGACACAGTACGCTCTTAAAGCATGTACTCCTGACTCAGGAATAGAAACACTGCATCGCATCTCGAGCGGTGGCATTGGACACAGCTCGTGTGGTTGGTGTGTTTTATATAACAAGTTTAGTTGTATACATAATTCACCTTAGTTGTTTGTGGGAATAGAATTATCTTTCCTAGGTCCAGTTATGTCCAGTCTGTACTATGACATTCAAGGCTAACTTTAGTCTCCTTGTCATTAATAAAACCCTATATTATAATTATAGTTTGTATAGCAGACATTAGGTCTGATTTGAAAATGTTAATATATAGAACGGCAATTCCGCCATAACGGGTTTCTAAAAGCGATGTAAATTGTTATAATAGTGACGAGTAGGTCATAGTATTTATTGGATTTGTATGTTTATGAGGTATTTGACCCTCCAGCAAATATCACAAGGCATATTATGCTGCGGTTGAGAAATCCTTTTAGGTGGAGACCATATTTCCCGGTCCCTGCATTCAAGAAAAGTTGATCTAGAGCTGTATAATCCATGTACTATTTGCGTCTTTGGAGGCACGCCGTTTAGATGTCTGGCCTGGTTATCCAGCATTTAAATGACTGTAGCAGGCACAGTACGCTCTTAAAGCATTATAAGTACTCCTGACTCAGGAATAGAAACACTGCATCGCATCTCGAGCGGTGGCATTGGACACAGTTCGCGCGGTTGGTGTGTTTTACATAACAAGTTTACTTGTATATATAATTCACCTTGGTTGTATGTGGGAATAGATTTATCTTTCCTAGGTCCAGTTATGTCCAGTTTGTACTATGACATTCAAGATTAGCTCTAATCTGCTTGTCATAAATAACATTTAAGAACTACAATAGTTAGAATAGCATAAATTAGGTCAGGTTTGATAGCATAGTTCAAACAGTACGGAAGCTATGACGCGCTATTACGGTCTGCTTCAGCGCAGATGTCAGTCTTTTAATAGTAATTAAGATAAACAGTTTTAATAGTAATCGCTTCATGACGCCTGCCCGTTGTAAAAACTGATCTTTGAAGACAGTGACAATTGGGTTATATGGTTTATATAGTATTGCTTTGAAGAAAGATACGGCAATTGAAAAATAGCTATAAATAGGGCTGCTTATGTAATTAAGCTAAACATTCTCACTACTGCTGTGATCTGACTTGGGTGTTTTACACCCAAACTCCACGGCTGTAGGTGATTCGTATTTTGGTTTTGCTTGGGTTAGGGGGCTGGTGAGACATTAAAAGTCTCAGCAAGAAAAATCGCCAACCGATTCAGTCCCCCTTGGAAAAGAAGTTTT
>JAODUP010002629.1:0-17206 GCA_025642065.1 Paralvinella palmiformis | reverse complement strand
GCTACCCGTTCAAAATCCAAAATGACGAGTCATGAGTGACACCCCTCTTTATATAAGCTGTCTATCCACACCCGTCTAATTTCTGTTAATCCATCGGAAAATTGTTTTTTTTCCATTTCTGATGTAGTAAACTAAACATGGTATGTAAACAAACAGAAGTGAAAATAGACAGTCCTCGTTAGTATAGTGGTAAGTATCCCCGCCTGTCACGCGGGAGACCGGGGTTCAATTCCCCGACGGGGAGTGTTAACTTTTTGTTGATGAAGAAAATCCAAAATTAATGACTAACAGGAATATTTATAAGTGACTTCTAACTAGAAACTTTTATTCATTATTACTATTAAATAAAGAAGTTAAAAAACTCTCGCACCTCCCATATTATACTTGTTATTTATTTACACGTCTGTCATGATCTTTCTAGGTGGCTTCTATAATCTGACATTCACGTTGGATGTGTGTGTGTCTGTGTGTGTGTGGGTGATTCTTTGTGTGCGCGTGTTGTTTTGAGGTAAGGACGGGATATTTGTTCGTGTTGCTGTTTATGTGACATCGATACTGTGTTATTTTGCACTGTCTCATTATATATCAGATATCGTATTAAAATTAATCTTATATCGTATTATAGCTTATCATATCATATCATATAATGTATTATGTTATAATAAGCGTTATTTTAAAAGTACATAAGAAGGCTGTGGCCTATGGTATACAAAGTACATGCACAATTGTGCGCATGACAAATAATGGGTGCATAAACATACAAGATCCAAATTACAACTTGTTGATCATGTCATGAACATTTAGAGCGTGGTAAACATATTTAGATAGATTGATATTTACATATTTGTTATTGCATGACATTACGTAACAAAATTCATTAAAGAGTTAACACGAAGGATGCCTTGGAAGAAAGTGAATCTGAGGTGTTGGTACAGATGATAAATAGAAGTCAACTGATATTCATCCACTATTACACAAATGCCGTTATTTACAGAAAACATGGATATTATTTCACTTCTTTGCAATGTACCTCTAAATCTATCAACAGAGAATTTGTGATTTTGACATCGAAATTGAGCCAAAGCAATTGTATATTTATTTTGGAAATTCACTGTGTTATAAGATTATAGTTGCAGAGAAAATTTGAATTGGCAATATGTGAATAATTCCTATAATGTACACAATCACAAGTGTACAACCAGAGAGCTTTTGATTATTTGGCAGTTGCCATTCTCTGAGAATCGAACCCTGCCGCTAGGTGCGCTACCCGTTCAAAATCCAAAATGACGAGTCATGAGTGACACCCCTCTTTATATAAGCTGTCTATCCACACCCGTCTATATTTCTGTTTAATCCATCGGAAAATGGTGTTTTTTTCCATTTCTGATGTAGTAAACTAAACATGGTATGTAAACAAACAGAAGTGAAAATAGACAGTCCTCGTTAGTATAGTGGTAAGTATCCCCGCCTGTCACGCGGGAGACCGGGGTTCAATTCCCCGACGGGGAGTGTTAACTTTTTGTTGATGAAGAAAATCCAAAATTAATGACTAACAGGAATATTTATAAGTGACTTCTAACTAGAAACTTTTATTCATTATTACTATTAAATAAAGAAGTTAAAAAACTCTCGCACCTCCCATATTATACTTGTTATTTATTTACACGTCTGTCATGATCTTTCTAGGTGGCTTCTATAATCTGACATTCACGTTGGATGTGTGTGTGTCTGTGTGTGTGTGGGTGATTCTTTGTGTGCGCGTGTTGTTTTGAGGTAAGGATGGGATATTTGTTCGTGTTGCTGTTTATGTGACATCGATACTGTGTTATTTTGCACTGTTTTTTTTTTTTTTTTTTTTTTAAAAAAAAAAAAAAAAATCATATAATGTATTATGTTATAATAAGCGTTATTTTAAAAGTACATAAGAAGGCTGTGGCCTATGGTATACAAAGTACATGCACAATTGTGCGCATGACAAATAATGGGTGCATAAACATACAAGATCCAAATTACAACTTGTTGATCATGTCATGAACATCTAGAGCGTGGTAAACATATTTAGATAGATTGATATTTACATATTTGTTATTGCATGACATTACGTAACAAAATTCATTAAAGAGTTAACACGAAGGATGCCTTGGAAGAAAGTGAATCTGAGGTGTTGGTACAGATGATAAATAGAAGTCAACTGATATTCATCCACTATTACACAAATGCCGTTATTTACAGAAAACATGGATATTATTTCACTTCTTTGCAATGTACCTCTAAATCTATCAACAGAGAATTTGTGATTTTGACATCGAAATTGAGCCAAAGCAATTGTATATTTATTTTGGAAATTCACTGTGTTATAAGATTATAGTTGCAGAGAAAATTTGAATTGGCAATATGTGAATAATTCCTATAATGTACACAATCACAAGTGTACAACCAGAGAGCTTTTGATTATTTGGCAGTTGCCATTCTCTGAGAATCGAACCCTGCCGCTAGGTGCGCTACCCGTTCAAAATCCAAAATGACGAGTCATGAGTGACACCCCTCTTTATATAAGCTGTCTATCCACACCCGTCTATATTTCTGTTTAATCCATCGGAAAATGGTGTTTTTTTCCATTTCTGATGTAGTAAACTAAACATGGTATGTAAACAAACAGAAGTGAAAATAGACAGTCCTCGTTAGTATAGTGGTAAGTATCCCCGCCTGTCACGCGGGAGACCGGGGTTCAATTCCCCGACGGGGAGTGTTAACTTTTGTTGATGAAGAAAATCCAAAATTAATGACTAACAGGAATATTTATAAGTGACTTCTAACTAGAAACTTTTATTCATTATTACTATTAAATAAAGAAGTTAAAAAACTCTCGCACCTCCCATATTATACTTGTTATTTATTTACACGTCTGTCATGATCTTTCTAGGTGGCTTCTATAATCTGACATTCACGTTGGATGTGTGTGTGTCTGTGTGTGTGTGGGTGATTCTTTGTGTGCGCGTGTTGTTTTGAGGTAAGGAGGGATATTTGTTCGTGTTGCTGTTTATGTGACATCGATACTGTGTTATTTTGCACTGTCTCATTATATATCAGATATGGGGGGGGGGGGGGGGGGGGGGGGGGGGGGCCCCCCCCCCCCCCCCCCCCCCATGACATTACGTAACAAATTCATTAAAGAGTTAACAGAAGGATGCCTTGGAAGAAAGTGAATCTATTTGGACAGATGATAATAAATAACTGATATTCATCCACTATTAACAAATGCTTATACAGAAAACATGGATATTTTTCACTTCTTTGAATGTACCTCTAAATCATCAACAGAGAATTGTATTTCATCGAAATTACAACAATTGTATATTTATTTTGGAAATTCATGTTTATAATTATTTGCAAGAAAATTTATTGGCAATATGTGAATAATTCTATATGACACAATCAAAGCAAGAGATTTTATTTTGGCAGTTCCTTCTCTGAGAATCGAACCCTGCGCTAGGCGCTCCCGTTAAAATCCAAATGACGAGTCATGAGTGACACCCCTTTTATATAAGCTGTTACCACACCTCTATTTTCGAATCCTCGGAAAGGTGTTTCCCTGTGTAAAACTAAAATGGTATGTAAACAAACAGAAGTGAAAATAGACAGTCCCGTTATATAGTGTGTATCCCCGGTCACGGGGGCCGGGGTTCAATTCCCCGACGGGGAGTGTTAACTTTTTGTTGATGAAGAAAATCAAAATTAATACTCGGAATATTATAAGTACTTCTACTAGAAACTTTTATTCATTATTACTATTAAATAAAGAAGTTAAAAACTCTCGCACCTCCCATATTAATGATTAACACGTCTGTATGATCTTTCTAGGTGCTTCTATTCTGATTACGTTGGATGGGTGTTGTTGTGGTATTTTTGTTGTTTGTTTGAGGTAAGACGGGATATTTGTTCGTGTTCTGTTATGTGACATCATACTGTGTTTTTTGCCTGTCTCTTATATATGATTCGTATTAAAATTAATCTTTAGTATATGATATTTTCTTATGTTTATGTAAATAGGTTATTTTAAAAGTCATAATGATATGAAAAAAAAAAAAAAAAAAATTTTTTTTTTTTTTTTTATTTTAAAAGTCATAGAAGCGTGGCCTATGTAACAAAGATATCAATGGCATGACATAAGGGCAAAAAAAAAAAATCTGAGGTGTTGACAATGATAAATGAATCAATGTATTCATCCATATTAACAAATTTATTAAGAAAACAGGATTTTTTATTTTGAATTACTTAAATATAAAGAGAATTGTATTCATCAAATTACCAAAGCAGTTATTTATTGGAAACATGTTTATAATTTTTGCAAGAAAATTTAATTGCAAAGGAATTTCTATATGACATCAAATGACCCAAGATTTTATTATTTGGATTCCTTTTGAAATCGAACCTCGTGGCTACGTTAAAATCCAAATGACATCAAGTGACACCCCTTTTATATAGCGTTCCACTCTAATCGAACCTCAATTTTTCCTTCATAAAATAAACATGATGAAACAACAAAGTGAAAATACACCCGTTATATTGGTAAATCCCCGGTGGGGTTCAATTCCCGAGGGGATTAACTTGTATGAAAAAACAAAATTAAATAACAGGAATATTTTAAGTACTCTAACGAAACTTTTTCATTTTCATAAAGAGTTAAAAAATTGATCCAATTAATTTTATTAACAGTTTATGACTTCTAGTGGTCTTAATCTATTACTTGATGGGTTCTTGTTTTTGTTTTTTTAGGTAGGAGATTTTTTGTGTTCTTTATTGACATCGTATGTGTTTTTTGTGTTTTATTTGTTCGTTTATTTTAAGTAATAGATATTTTCTTATGTTTATGTTAAATAAGGTTATTTTAAAAGTCTAATTAGGGGGGGGGGGGGGGGGGGGGTTTTTTTTTTTTTTTTTTTTTTTTTTTTTTTTGTTGGTACAGATGATAAATGAAGTCAATGATATTCACATATTACACAAATCTTATTTACAGAAAACTGGAATTATTTCATCTTGAGTACTCTAAATTAAACAGAGAATTGTATTCATCGAAATTACCAAAGCAGTTATTTATTGGAAACACGTTTATAATTTTTGCAAGAAAATTTATCAATAGTGAATTTCTATAATGACATCAAATTAAACCAGAGATTTTATTATTTGGCATTCATTCTCTAGAATCGAACCTCTGGCTACGTTAAAATCCAAAATGACATCATAGTGACACCCCTTTTATTATGCTTCCACACCTCTATTTTCGAACCTCGGAAAGGTGTTTTTTTCCATTTCGATGAGAACTCATGGTGAAACAAACAAAGTGAAAATAGACACCCGTTATATAGTGGTAATCCCGGTCACGGAGACGGGTTCAATTCCCGACGGAGTGTTAACTTTGTATGAAAAAACAAAATTAAGATAACAGGAATATTTATAAGTACTCTAACGAAACTTTATTCATTTACATTAATAAGGTTAAAAAATTCCCCATATTATACTTGTTATTTTTTAAGTGACTTCTAGTGGTCTTAATCTGATTACTTGATGTGGTTTTTGTATTCTTTTTCGTGTTTTTAGGTAAGGATGGATATTTTTGGTTGCTTTTATTGACATCGTATGTGTTATTTTCATGTTCTTATATTCTATGTTTAAATTTTTTAGTATTATGTTATTTTTCTTATGTTTATGTTATAATAAGCGTTATTTTAAAAGTACATAAGAAGGCTGTGGCCTATGGTATACAAAGTACATGCACAATTGTGCGCATGACAAATAATGGGTGCATAAACATACAAGATCCAAATTACAACTTGTTGATCATGTCATGAACATTTAGAGCGTGGTAAACATATTTAGACAGATTGATATTTACATATTTGTTATTGCATGACATTACGTAACAAAATTCATTAAAGAGTTAACACGAAGGATGCCTTGGAAGAAAGTGAATCTGAGGTGTTGGTACAGATGATAAATAGAAGTCAACTGATATTCATCCACTATTACACAAATACCGTTATTTACAGAAAACATGGATATTATTTCACTTCTTTGCAATGTACCTCTAAATCTATCAACAGAGAATTTGTGATTTTGACATCGAAATTGAGCCAAAGCAATTGTATATTTATTTTGGAAATTCACTGTGTTATAAGATTATAGTTGCAGAGAAAATTTGAATTGGCAATATGTGAATAATTCCTATAATGTACACAATCACAAGTGTACAACCAGAGAGCTTTTGATTATTTGGCAGTTGCCATTCTCTGAGAATCGAACCCTGCCGCTAGGTGCGCTACCCGTTCAAAATCCAAAATGACGAGTCATGAGTGACACCCCTCTTTATATAAGCTGTCTATCCACACCCGTCTATATTTCTGTTTAATCCATCGGAAAATGGTGTTTTTTTCCATTTCTGATGTAGTAAACTAAACATGGTATGTAAACAAACAGAAGTGAAAATAGACAGTCCTCGTTAGTATAGTGGTAAGTATCCCCGCCTGTCACGCGGGAGACCGGGGTTCAATTCCCCGACGGGGAGTGTTAACTTTTTGTTGATGAAGAAAATCCAAAATTAATGACTAACAGGAATATTTATAAGTGACTTCTAACTAGAAACTTTTATTCATTATTACTATTAAATAAAGAAGTTAAAAAACTCTCGCACCTCCCATATTATACTTGTTATTTATTTACACGTCTGTCATGATCTTTCTAGGTGGCTTCTATAATCTGACATTCACGTTGGATGTGTGTGTGTCTGTGTGTGTGTGGGTGATTCTTTGTGTGCGCGTGTTGTTTTGAGGTAAGGATGGGATATTTGTTCGTGTTGCTGTTTATGTGACATCGATACTGTGTTATTTTGCACTGTCTCATTATATATCAGATATCGTATTAAAATTAATCTTATATCGTATTATAGCTTATCATATCATATCATATAATGTATTATGTTATAATAAGCGTTATTTTAAAAGTACATAAGAAGGCTGTGGCCTATGGTATACAAAGTACATGCACAATTGTGCGCATGACAAATAATGGGTGCATAAACATACAAGATCCAAATTACAACTTGTTGATCATGTCATGAACATCTAGAGCGTGGTAAACATATTTAGACAGATTGATATTTACATATTTGTTATTGCATGACATTACGTAACAAAATTCATTAAAGAGTTAACACGAAGGATGCCTTGGAAGAAAGTGAATCTGAGGTGTTGGTACAGATGATAAATAGAAGTCAACTGATATTCATCCACTATTACACAAATGCCGTTATTTACAGAAAACATGGATATTATTTCACTTCTTTGCAATGTACCTCTAAATCTATCAACAGAGAATTTGTGATTTTGACATCGAAATTGAGCCAAAGCAATTGTATATTTATTTTGGAAATTCACTGTGTTATAAGATTATAGTTGCAGAGAAAATTTGAATTGGCAATATGTGAATAATTCCTATAATGTACACAATCACAAGTGTACAACCAGAGAGCTTTTGATTATTTGGCAGTTGCCATTCTCTGAGAATCGAACCCTGCCGCTAGGTGCGCTACCCGTTCAAAATCCAAAATGACGAGTCATGAGTGACACCCCTCTTTATATAAGCTGTCTATCCACACCCGTCTATATTTCTGTTTAATCCATCGGAAAATGGTGTTTTTTTCCATTTCCGATGTAATAAACTAAACATGGTATGTAAACAAACAGAAGTGAAAATAGACAGTCCTCGTTAGTATAGTGGTAAGTATCCCCGCCTGTCACGCGGGAGAGTTCAATTCCCCGACGGGGAGTGTTAACTTTTTGTTGATGAAGAAAATCCAAAATTAATGACTAACAGGAATATTTATAAGTGACTTCTAACTAGAAACTTTTATTCATTATTACTATTAAATAAAGAAGTTAAAAAACTCTCGCACCTCCCATATTATACTTGTTATTTATTTACACGTCTGTCATGATCTTTCTAGGTGGCTTCTATAATCTGACATTCACGTTGGATGTGTGTGTGTCTGTGTGTGTGTGGGTGATTCTTTGTGTGCGCGTGTTGTTTTGAGGTAAGGATGGGATATTTGTTCGTGTTGCTGTTTATGTGACATCGATACTGTGTTATTTTGCACTGTCTCATTATATATCAGATATCGTATTAAAATTAATCTTATATCGTATTATAGCTTATCATATCATATCATATAATGTATTATGTTATAATAAGCGTTATTTTAAAAGTACATAAGAAGGCTGTGGCCTATGGTATACAAAGTACATGCACAATTGTGCGCATGACAAATAATGGGTGCATAAACATACAAGATCCAAATTACAACTTGTTGATCATGTCATGAACATTTAGAGCGTGGTAAACATATTTAGACAGATTGATATTTACATATTTGTTATTGCATGACATTACGTAACAAAATTCATTAAAGAGTTAACACGAAGGATGCCTTGGAAGAAAGTGAATCTGAGGTGTTGGTACAGATGATAAATAGAAGTCAACTGATATTCATCCACTATTACACAAATGCCATTATATACAGAAAACATGGATATTATTTCACTTCTTTGCAATGTACCTCTAAATCTATCAACAGAGAATTTGTGATTTTGACATCGAAATTGAGCCAAAGCAATTGTATATTTATTTTGGAAATTCACTGTGTTATAAGATTATAGTTGCAGAGAAAATTTGAATTGGCAATATGTGAATAATTCCTATAATGTACACAATCACAAGTGTACAACCAGAGAGCTTTTGATTATTTGGCAGTTGCCATTCTCTGAGAATCGAACCCTGCCGCTAGGTGCGCTACCCGTTCAAAATCCAAAATGACGAGTCATGAGTGACACCCCTCTTTATATAAGCTGTCTATCCACACCCGTCTATATTTCTGTTTAATCCATCGGAAAATGGTGTTTTTTTCCATTTCTGATGTAGTAAACTAAACATGGTATGTAAACAAACAGAAGTGAAAATAGACAGTCCTCGTTAGTATAGTGGTAAGTATCCCCGCCTGTCACGCGGGAGACCGGGGTTCAATTCCCCGACGGGGAGTGTTAACTTTTTGTTGATGAAGAAAATCCAAAATTAATGACTAACAGGAATATTTATAAGTGACTTCTAACTAGAAACTTTTATTCATTATTACTATTAAATAAAGAAGTTAAAAAACTCTCGCACCTCCCATATTATACTTGTTATTTATTTACACGTCTGTCATGATCTTTCTAGGTGGCTTCTATAATCTGACATTCACGTTGGATGTGTGTGTGTCTGTGTGTGTGTGGGTGATTCTTTGTGTGCGCGTGTTGTTTTGAGGTAAGGACGGGATATTTGTTCGTGTTGCTGTTTATGTGACATCGATACTGTGTTATTTTGCACTGTCTCATTATATATCAGATATCGTATTAAAATTAATCTTATATCGTATTATAGCTTATCATATCATATCATATAATGTATTATGTTATAATAAGCGTTATTTTAAAAGTACATAAGAAGGCTGTGGCCTATGATATACAAAGTACATGCACAATTGTGCGCATGACAAATAATGGGTGCATAAACATACAAGATCCAAATTACAACTTGTTGATCATGTCATGAACATTTAGAGCGTGGTAAACATATTTAGACAGATTGATATTTACATATTTGTTATTGCATGACATTACGTAACAAAATTCATTAAAGAGTTAACACGAAGGATGCCTTGGAAGAAAGTGAATCTGAGGTGTTGGTACAGATGATAAATAGAAGTCAACTGATATTCATCCACTATTACACAAATACGGTTATTTACAGAAAACGTGGATATTATTTCACTTCTTTGCAATGTACCTCTAAATCTATCAACAGAGAATTTGTGATTTTGACATCGAAATTGAGCCAAAGCAATTGTATATTTATTTTGGAAATTCACTGTGTTATAAGATTATAGTTGCAGAGAAAATTTGAATTGGCAATATGTGAATAATTCTTATAATGTACACAATCACAAGTGTACAACCAGAGAGCTTTTGATTATTTGGCAGTTGCCATTCTCTGAGAATCGAACCCTGCCGCTAGGTGCGCTACCCGTTCAAAATCCAAAATGACGAGTCATGAGTGACACCCCTCTTTATATAAGCTGTCTATCCACACCCGTCTATATTTCTGTTTAATCCATCGGAAAATGGTGTTTTTTTCCATTTCTGATGTAGTAAACTAAACATGGTATGTAAACAAACAGAAGTGAAAATAGACAGTCCTCGTTAGTATAGTGGTAAGTATCCCCGCCTGTCACGCGGGAGACCGGGGTTCAATTCCCCGACGGGGAGTGTTAACTTTTGTTGATGAAGAAAATCCAAAATTAATGACTAACAGGAATATTTATAAGTGACTTCTAACTAGAAACTTTTATTCATTATTACTATTACATAAAGAAGTTAAAAAACTCTCGCACCTCCCATATTATACTTGTTATTTATTTACACGTCTGTCATGATCTTTCTAGGTGGCTTCTATAATCTGACATTCACGTTGGATGTGTGTGTGTCTGTGTGTGTGTGGGTGATTCTTTGTGTGCGCGTGTTGTTTTGAGGTAAGGACGGGATATTTGTTCGTGTTGCTGTTTATGTGACATCGATACTGTGTTATTTTGCACTGTCTCATTATATATCAGATATCGTATTAAAATTAATCTTATATCGTATTATAGCTTATCATATCATATCATATAATGTATTATGTTATAATAAGCGTTATTTTAAAAGTACATAAGAAGGCTGTGGCCTATGGTATACAAAGTACATGCACAATTGTGCGCATGACAAATAATGGGTGCATAAACATACAAGATCCAAATTACAACTTGTTGATCATGTCATGAACATTTAGAGCGTGGTAAACATATTTAGACAGATTGATATTTACATATTTGTTATTGCATGACATTACGTAACAAAATTCATTAAAGAGTTAACACGAAGGATGCCTTGGAAGAAAGTGAATCTGAGGTGTTGGTACAGATGATAAATAGAAGTCAACTGATATTCATCCACTATTACACAAATACCGTTATTTACAGAAAACATGGATATTATTTCACTTCTTTGCAATGTACCTCTAAATCTATCAACAGAGAATTTGTGATTTTGACATCGAAATTGAGCCAAAGCAATTGTATATTTATTTTGGAAATTCACTGTGTTATAAGATTATAGTTGCAGAGAAAATTTGAATTGGCAATATGTGAATAATTCCTATAATGTACACAATCACAAGTGTACAACCAGAGAGCTTTTGATTATTTGGCAGTTGCCATTCTCTGAGAATCGAACCCTGCCGCTAGGTGCGCTACCCGTTCAAAATCCAAAATGACGAGTCATGAGTGACACCCCTCTTTATATAAGCTGTCTATCCACACCCGTCTATATTTCTGTTTAATCCATCGGAAAATGGTGTTTTTTTCCATTTCTGATGTAGTAAACTAAACATGGTATGTAAACAAACAGAAGTGAAAATAGACAGTCCTCGTTAGTATAGTGGTAAGTATCCCCGCCTGTCACGCGGGAGACCGGGGTTCAATTCCCCGACGGGGAGTGTTAACTTTTTGTTGATGAAGAAAATCCAAAATTAATGACTAACAGGAATATTTATAAGTGACTTCTAACTAGAAACTTTTATTCATTATTACTATTAAATAAAGAAGTTAAAAAACTCTCGCACCTCCCATATTATACTTGTTATTTATTTACACGTCTGTCATGATCTTTCTAGGTGGCTTCTATAATCTGACATTCACGTTGGATGTGTGTGTGTCTGTGTGTGTGTGTGGGTGATTCTTTGTGTGCGCGTGTTGTTTTGAGGTAAGGATGGGATATTTGTTCGTGTTGCTGTTTATGTGACATCGATACTGTGTTATTTTGCACTGTCTCATTATATATCAGATATCGTATTAAAATTAATCTTATATCGTATTATAGCTTATCATATCATATCATATAATGTATTATGTTATAATAAGCGTTATTTTAAAAGTACATAAGAAGGCTGTGGCCTATGGTATACAAAGTACATGCACAATTGTGCGCATGACAAATAATGGGTGCATAAACATACAAGATCCAAATTACAACTTGTTGATCATGTCATGAACATTTAGAGCGTGGTAAACATATTTAGACAGATTGATATTTACATATTTGTTATTGCATGACATTACGTAACAAAATTCATTAAAGAGTTAACACGAAGGATGCCTTGGAAGAAAGTGAATCTGAGGTGTTGGTACAGATGATAAATAGAAGTCAACTGATATTCATCCACTATTACACAAATACGGTTATTTACAGAAAACATGGATATTATTTCACTTCTTTGCAATGTACCTCTAAATCTATCAACAGAGAATTTGTGATTTTGACATCGAAATTGAGCCAAAGCAATTGTATATTTATTTTGGAAATTCACTGTGTTATAAGATTATAGTTGCAGAGAAAATTTGAATTGGCAATATGTGAATAATTCCTATAATGTACACAATCACAAGTGTACAACCAGAGAGCTTTTGATTATTTGGCAGTTGCCATTCTCTGAGAATCGAACCCTGCCGCTAGGTGCGCTACCCGTTCAAAATCCAAAATGACGAGTCATGAGTGACACCCCTCTTTATATAAGCTGTCTATCCACACCCGTCTATATTTCTGTTTAATCCATCGGAAAATGGTGTTTTTTTCCATTTCTGATGTAGTAAACTAAACATGGTATGTAAACAAACAGAAGTGAAAATAGACAGTCCTCGTTAGTATAGTGGTAAGTATCCCCGCCTGTCACGCGGGAGACCGGGGTTCAATTCCCCGACGGGGAGTGTTAACTTTTTGTTGATGAAGAAAATCCAAAATTAATGACTAACAGGAATATTTATAAGTGACTTCTAACTAGAAACTTTTATTCATTATTACTATTAAATAAAGAAGTTAAAAAACTCTCGCACCTCCCATATTATACTTGTTATTTATTTACACGTCTGTCATGATCTTTCTAGGTGGCTTCTATAATCTGACATTCACGTTGGATGTGTGTGTGTCTGTGTGTGTGTGGGTGATTCTTTGTGTGCGCGTGTTGTTTTGAGGTAAGGACGGGATATTTGTTCGTGTTGCTGTTTATGTGACATCGATACTGTGTTATTTTGCACTGTCTCATTATATATCAGATATCGTATTAAAATTAATCTTATATCGTATTATAGCTTATCATATCATATCATATAATGTATTATGTTATAATAAGCGTTATTTTAAAAGTACATAAGAAGGCTGTGGCCTATGGTATACAAAGTACATGCACAATTGTGCGCATGACAAATAATGGGTGCATAAACATACAAGATCCAAATTACAACTTGTTGATCATGTCATGAACATCTAGAGCGTGGTAAACAAACATATTTAGACAGATTGATATTTACATATTTGTTATTGCATGACATTACGTAACAAAATTCATTAAAGAGTTAACATGAAGGATGCCTTGGAAGAAAGTGAATCTGAGGTGTTGGTACAGATGATAAATAGAAGTCAACTGATATTCATCCACTATTACACAAATGCCGTTATTTACAGAAAACATGGATATTATTTCACTTCTTTGCAATATACCTCTAAATCTATCAACAGAGAATTTGTGATTTTGACATCGAAATTGAGCCAAAGCAATTGTATATTTATTTTGGAAATTCACTGTGTTATAAGATTATAGTTGCAGAGAAAATTTGAATTGGCAATATGTGAATAATTCCTATAATGTACACAATCACAAGTGTACAACCAGAGAGCTTTTGATTATTTGGCAGTTGCCATTCTCTGAGAATCGAACCCTGCCGCTAGGTGCGCTACCCGTTCAAAATCCAAAATGACGAGTCATGAGTGACACCCCTCTTTATATAAGCTGTCTATCCACACCCGTCTATATTTCTGTTTAATCCATCGGAAACTTGTTATTTATTTACACGTCTGTCATGATCTTTCTAGGTGGCTTCTATAATCTGACATTCACGTTGGATGTGTGTGTGTCTGTGTGTGTGTGGGTGATTCTTTGTGTGCGCGTGTTGTTTTGAGGTAAGGACGGGATATTTGTTCGTGTTGCTGTTTATGTGACATCGATACTGTGTTATTTTGCACTGTCTCATTATATATCAGATATCGTATTAAAATTAATCTTATATCGTATTATAGCTTATCATATCATATCATATAATGTATTATGTTATAATAAGCGTTATTTTAAAAGTACATAAGAAGGCTGTGGCCTATGGTATACAAAGTACATGCACAATTGTGCGCATGACAAATAATGGGTGCATAAACATACAAGATCCAAATTACAACTTGTTGATCATGTCATGAACATCTAGAGCGTGGTAAACATATTTAGACAGATTGATATTTACATATTTGTTATTGCATGACATTACGTAACAAAATTCATTAAAGAGTTAACACGAAGGATGCCTTGGAAGAAAGTGAATCTGAGGTGTTGGTACAGATGATAAATAGAAGTCAACTGATATTCATCCACTATTACACAAATGCCGTTATTTACAGAAAACATGGATATTATTTCACTTCTTTGCAATGTACCTCTAAATCTATCAACAGAGAATTTGTGATTTTGACATCGAAATTGAGCCAAAGCAATTGTATATTTATTTTGGAAATTCACTGTGTTATAAGATTATAGTTGCAGAGAAAATTTGAATTGGCAATATGTGAATAATTCCTATAATGTACACAATCACAAGTGTACAACCAGAGAGCTTTTGATTATTTGGCAGTTGCCATTCTCTGAGAATCGAACCCTGCCGCTAGGTGCGCTACCCGTTCAAAATCCAAAATGACGAGTCATGAGTGACACCCCTCTTTATATAAGCTGTCTATCCACACCCGTCTATATTTCTGTTTAATCCATCGGAAAATGGTGTTTTTTTCCATTTCCGATGTAGTAAACTAAACATGGTATGTAAACAAACAGAAGTGAAAATAGACAGTCCTCGTTAGTATAGTGGTAAGTATCCCCGCCTGTCACGCGGGAGACCGGGGTTCAATTCCCCGACGGGGAGTGTTAACTTTTTGTTGATGAAGAAAATCCAAAATTAATGACTAACAGGAATATTTATAAGTGACTTCTAACTAGAAACTTTTATTCATTATTACTATTAAATAAAGAAGTTAAAAAACTCTCGCACCTCCCATATTATACTTGTTATTTATTTACACGTCTGTCATGATCTTTCTAGGTGGCTTCTATAATCTGACATTCACGTTGGATGTGTGTGTGTCTGTGTGTGTGTGGGTGATTCTTTGTGTGCGCGTGTTGTTTTGAGGTAAGGATGGGATATTTGTTCGTGTTGTTGTTTATGTGACATCGATACTGTGTTATTTTGCACTGTCTCATTATATATCAGATATCGTATTAAAATTAATCTTATATCGTATTATAGCTTATCATATCATATCATATAATGTATTATGTTATAATAAGCGTTATTTTAAAAGTACATAAGAAGGCTGTGGCCTATGGTATACAAAGTACATGCACAATTGTGCGCATGACAAATAATGGGTGCATAAACATACAAGATCCAAATTACAACTTGTTGATCATGTCATGAACATTTAGAGCGTGGTAAACATATTTAGACAGATTGATATTTACATATTTGTTATTGCATGACATTACGTAACAAAATTCATTAAAGAGTTAACACGAAGGATGCCTTGGAAGAAAGTGAATCTGAGGTGTTGGTACAGATGATAAATAGAAGTCAACTGATATTCATCCACTATTACACAAATGCCGTTATTTACAGAAAACATGGATATTATTTCACTTCTTTGCAATGTACCTCTAAATCTATCAACAGAGAATTTGTGATTTTGACATCGAAATTGAGCCAAAGCAATTGTATATTTATTTTGGAAATTCACTGTGTTATAAGATTATAGTTGCAGAGAAAATTTGAATTGGCAATATGTGAATAATTCTTATAATGTACACAATCACAAGTGTACAACCAGAGAGCTTTTGATTATTTGGCAGTTGCCATTCTCTGAGAATCGAACCCTGCCGCTAGGTGCGCTACCCGTTCAAAATCCAAAATGACGAGTCATGAGTGACACCCCTCTTTATATAAGCTGTCTATCCACACCCGTCTATATTTCTGTTTAATCCATCGGAAAATGGTGTTTTTTTCCATTTCCGATGTAGTAAACTAAACATGGTATGTAAACAAACAGAAGTGAAAATAGACAGTCCTCGTTAGTATAGTGGTAAGTATCCCCGCCTGTCACGCGGGAGACCGGGGTTCAATTCCCCGACGGGGAGTGTTAACTTTTTGTTGATGAAGAAAATCCAAAATTAATGACTAACAGGAATATTTATAAGTGACTTCTAACTAGAAACTTTTATTCATTATTACTATTAAATAAAGAAGTTAAAAAACTCTCGCACCTCCCATATTATACTTGTTATTTATTTACACGTCTGTCATGATCTTTCTAGGTGGCTTCTATAATCTGACATTCACGTTGGATGTGTGTGTGTCTGTGTGTGTGTGGGTGATTCTTTGTGTGCGCGTGTTGTTTTGAGGTAAGGATGGGATATTTGTTCGTGTTGCTGTTTATGTGACATCGATACTGTGTTATTTTGCACTGTCTCATTATATATCAGATATCGTATTAAAATTAATCTTATATCGTATTATAGCTTATCATATCATATCATATAATGTATTATGTTATAATAAGCGTTATTTTAAAAGTACATAAGAAGGCTGTGGCCTATGATATACAAAGTACATGCACAATTGTGCGCATGACAAATAATGGGTGCATAAACATACAAGATCCAAATTACAACTTGTTGATCATGTCATGAACATTTAGAGCGTGGTAAACATATTTAGACAGATTGATATTTACATATTTGTTATTGCATGACATTACGTAACAAAATTCATTAAAGAGTTAACACGAAGGATGCCTTGGAAGAAAGTGAATCTGAAGGGGTTGGTACAGATGATAAATAGAAGTCAACTGATATTCATCCACTATTACACAAATGCCGTTATTTACAGAAAACATGGATATTATTTCACTTCTTTGCAATTACCTCTAAATCTATCAACAGAGAA
>JAODUP010002612.1:0-19028 GCA_025642065.1 Paralvinella palmiformis | reverse complement strand
TTAATAAATTAGCTAGTCAGCTAGAAATCAAATATGAACTAGATTGTTGTGTGTCATCTTACAAAGCAGAACACATATAACATGTGATTAAAAAACTAATCATCATTTTCTAAATTGTAATAGAAAGGTTATCTAAATATGAAAGTAGTCTGACTTCTGAAATATCGCGATTTCTAAAATGAACGATTTTCGGAAGTATTCACTCTATGATCTACAATTAATTTAGGCCACAAATACTGACGTTTGTAGTATATTAAGTGTCTCTTTCGTGGTAAAATAACAATAGTATAACGGATTCGAGTAGAATTCGAGTAGAATTCGAAGACAAAAACTACAGTCTTGAAAATGCAACAATCAAATTAATGCGCTATCCCAGTGTCACATACGGTTTGGGGTGTGATTTGTCTATCAATAATGCACCACATGCACTGATTTTATGCATTAATCATCTCGCGCTTTACCAGCAAAACATCACCAACAAAACCTTCCTCGTAATAATAACCCCCCCCCCCAAAAAAAACAGTACAGAGTCTGATTCAATTCAATTCTGAAATCAATTTCAATTGTGGGATTTAGTGTGATATAAGACACGCTATTTCACAATAGAAAACAAACCTTAGAATTAAGTTAGTGACGCGAATTTAATTAAATTGGAATTATGATGTCATTAGGGTATTAGAAGATAGTAAAAGTTAGTTTGTTCTGCTCAAGCATGTTCGTGTATGGCGTTGCCTATTTGCATTGCTCATGGACATATTTGCTTTTGCTTGTTTCTTACAGCAACTGTTTCAAAAATAAATTACATTAATAAAATATTCGGAAATATAGGAATTATGGATATTATACATACGTATTTTTGGATCGTACAAAATATAAGTAATTAATTATATGATAACAGTGTCAAAATGTGTCAAAATGATAATAAACTAACTATAAATCAATCTACAGCCCTTCGTCAATATACGTTTAAAGAAAATCATATACTCATATAATCTCGCATCGACGTTTTATTAGCTTAGAACATGAAGTCCTCAAATTAAAACCATGTCAAAGTAAAGCCAGTATTGATGTTTCCTTCAATGTATTATTCCAGAATGTTTTGACAAGGTTATTCAGTACACTCCCTGCCATTTGTCTTTAATCTTTTCGTCAAATGTCATACCCAGATCATGGTTCTGTTTTATTGGCCGCACTAAAGCGTTACTGAAGCTCCATTGCGGTCTTGAAACCAATTATTACAGAAATATGCATGGCACTTTCACGTCATAAATTGATAGATCATTTCAGACAAGGATTGTTTTTCGAAAATCTCTAGAAAACGGCGCGTAAGAAAATACTATGGACATTTCTGCGTAATATAGGAAGCAATGGGATTCCGTCCATTCCTCAATCAAGGATCTCCACACATAAGATAATTTCTCTTATAACACCAATATCACCAATAATCATAAGCGACAAACTTATTGTATTATCATCTGTGAATCTTATTCCGGTTCAGATAAAGTGAAATACACAATTTATTATTGTACAAATCTATATTTTATTACACCACTGTCTCATATATATGTATGTAATTTGGAAATATCGTATCATATCATATTATATCATATTTCATTACTGAAGCAGATGATTTACCTAAACGATAAGCATGAATTATCCTAATCATGTTATCTGGCCATTTGGAAATGATGAATACAGATTTAGTACCGAAAAGATCTATATTATATTTCACAAATGAACTGCGATGTCTCTGACATCGATTTATCAAACCAGTCATAGTGATTGGCGCTGTCAGCTAATACCACATACTCGTTGTTGTCATAGTTATTCGGCTGATCAGCGGCCCACTGTCGGTAGCATAAAGGTTGGTCATTGGATAGGAATCTGTAGTCAGATATGTCACTCGCTGTGGTGTGTCGGCAGAAACCTAGCCACAGATTGGCGCCCGCTGAAACATACAATAAAACATACTAATAGTTCATGCGATGGTAATTAATAGTCGAAGGCGTAAGGGGGATGGACCCCGACAAGAAATGATACGCAGACCTGTAAAGACACAATAACGTAACATTCAGCGCTGCGAAAATAATATTTCAAATTATATTAGCAATTCAGCGCATTGTTGGGAAAAAATGTATATCACCATAATTTATAACCGCAATAATAATAATAATAATAATAATAATAATAATAATAATGTTAACAAGAGTACTTTACCCATGACAACCTTGTACCACACATCCTAAAGTATATACTTACCTGCTAATATGCCCAGCCGCTGGTTTTCTAACGCATTATGAGGTTCTGCCAGCTTGGCGTTGGAATTTAAATCATTACAATAATCAGCTGCTTCTGACCATAGCATTGGCCCCAGAACAATGGCAGAGTAACACTTCTCGGCGTAGGGTTCCCAGTCAAAGTCAAGGGGACAAGGCACTGAGTGTGTAAGATGACGTCAAAATTGAAGACAAAAGGAAAATAGTGAATTGACTCTGAATGCTACCCTCAGATTCGGCAATTTAAAGCAACACTGGACAGAGATACTATTACCAGATTCGGCAATTTAAAGCAGCATACCGTATAACACTGGACAGAGATACTATTACTCTGATATAAAACATATGAATAGTAATCGGTTTAAACTCCGAAACTATCATTTTGAAATTGCTTAATAGAAATAAGGAAGATTTTATTTTACGGATTGCTGAATATAGGAGGGATATTAACAAGATCAACGTCACCACAAAGGAGGGACATTATATGTAAAATATGTTGTAGGTTTCTCAATAATTGTTCAATTAATAGGTTACGATATTTGTGTAAACATGGATATCGACAAATATTGGTCGAAGGGAAACTTGTGGAAAATGTGGAAAGAAAACATACCCTCTGAATTTCCTATTTGGTGCCTTTCATTTACAAGCCTGCATCCGGGCTCTCTAAATGAACCATTTAAATAAGGTTTATGATAATATTACAATAAGAGAACATCACAACAAGTTGTGTCTGAATCAGAAAGGTTTAAATATTGAAGATCGACTTAGACTGAAATTAATAGAGTAAAAGGCGAAATGTTTTGGATGACACGAATGACAGCGAATAAAACAATTGTCTGTTAGTGATTGGCATCTGATCTGGACTGCTGGATATTATTGTATTATAATGCCACTCATTATTCTACGAAAATTCCAAGAAAAACACTCACTACAGATGGAGCTGCTATAATTGTTTGTCAGAAATTCCAAGAACAAACACCTACTGTATGTTCCGGTGCTATAATTGTTTGTCAGACAATCCAAGAAAAACCACTCACTGTATGTTGCGGTGCTATAATTGTTTGTCAGGTCAGCTTGTCGTACCACTCCACTGTAGATGCTGCATATTGCACAACGTCCCTCGTTCCAATGAAGTCCGAAGGCGAAACATTCTCCGTACAGGCGACATATTCTGAAACGATGGTAGTACATTGACAACAACAACAACAACAATATCAACACTTGAACGATCTTATTCACCACACAAACACAAAATCTTGATTACCATCTGTTTTAAAGAGTTAAAATTAAAATATTCCTTAAACCAAAATAGGTTAACCGCAGGGGAGGGGTGATAATTAATAAACGATTCAAGATTTTCAATGATACGTGTCCTTAATCTATCAAATACGAACATGTTAATAACAGCAAATATTCAAGACATAAAGCTTTAATGTGGATCTCGTCATATTAGTAGTGTCTTATAACATCATTTAATTGACGATGACTCTAACATGCTATATACGAGTCCATGGTTAACATATCGGGTCATCGTATTGATTTCTTATCGATCTTCCAATATATCGTCAAACATTTCATTATCCATCACTTATTGCAGAATGGGTGAATTTAAAGGATATATAATACCATTGAATCGTCCAATATACCTAGACCTGTAATGGAAAACAAGTCAGTTATTGGAGCTGGCAGCAGGCGGAAACAAACTTACCGTTTTCATTATGCTAGTGTCCATATTCGTCACCATCAACTCGATTTATTATCACCATATATGGTGTCTTCAATAATATATATCTATTTTGTTATATAAACATTTGTTATATTGCAATCAATTGACTTGGTCAGAAACAGTATTTAATGGCTAGTGAAACGATGGCTTGGTTAATGTGTTTACCTTTCACAGCTGTGCAGTGATAGGATCTTTCTGGCTATCAATGGCTCGGCCTTCAGCAATTTGTTGTGAATTTCGTAAAACGTTTGTCTACGACAAACCTTTTGCGGGCAAAGGTTACCTTGAACAAGGTAACACGTGATCAACGTTGAGCAGATATAGCTAAATACGTCCATGAGTCGGCGAGTCCTTAACGGAACACTGTGTGGTCGTGGTCGAAGTGAAATCAATTACCTGGAAAAGATATATCTGATGAAGGTTAATTATTTATATCTATACACCGTTACACCTTGTCACATAATACCCTGCTTGCCTATTCCCTACTTCAGCTGACACAACCTTTTGGCAGGCAGTATGTAGCACGGGTAATATAACATTTCAGACTAAGAACTGTTGTGCCGTGTATTTTTTGTTATTCATATAATGTGGCTTATCTTTTTAGAATGATCTTTTACATCTGTGTATTACAATGAATACTAGTATCTAATATTCTACACTAGAGTTGTCATGTTATTATACATAATTTAAGTGTTTTTCAACCTCGATTTTATCCCGGTTTCCTCCACAGTTAAATCCAGAATGACATCTAGATGAAATCTATTTCATTGCATTTAATACGTAACAAATGTTTGAAATTCATACAACTAAATGAAACTTTATGTTATATTATCGCCTACCGTAGAGGTGTTATGAAATTGGGATCGCCTAGAAATTAAATTTGTTTTACCCATTGAGAACAAGGACAAAAGGAATCCGAAAATAAGTGAAACGATTGAATATTATCTAAACTGTTATATCATATATATCTCAGTCAAAATTATGAAAAAATATCATATTGATCTAAATCTACTATTTGCCAATGTACTATTTTCCAATAATTGTAGGTAGTTAGTCAACATTACTTCCTGGTCAAAATTACCGTGGACATCATGTTTGAAAGAAATATGAATTGCCATAAAATAATTTTGTGATGCATATCAGATGTTAGATGTAATTGTTAGATTATGCATCTTGCAGAAGAAAATAGCACCTAAATTTATTTTGACCTGCAGGACGACAGAATAGATACACGAAAATGTTATACTGAAATCCCTCACCTGTACATAATCTGCAGTAACCTTCTTGAGAAATACTTAGATAATTTATTATCTCTGTTACAGCTGATTGTATTTTCCAGTTACGCTGCTGACGATCCCTTTACACTGATACTAATCCGGATTATAACACTAAGAAAGGTATTTCCTAGGTATCCAATTAATTAAAGAATCGGATTGCTAAATATCGGCACATGACTTAATCTAGTGATTTACAAAAGCCACACAATACATTCAAGCGTTTCTAAATAAAGAATAATGACGCGCACGCATACATACACACACACACACACACACACATACACACACACACACACACACACACACACACACACATATATATATATATATATATATATATATATATATATATATATGTATATATATATATATATTATCATGTTTCTTCGTTGCACTATGTTTTTCGCGATTTTAATAGAAATAGACAAATGCACTGGCTCGCTCACGCACAAAACACTCGATAGTTGATCAGCCACATGGACACACCAAACTAAAGGATAAAAGAGAAAACAGTCTACTTCAATAGCATGGGCATACATAAAAAGAAATTCATATCAATATGACGCGAATCTACCCATCTGCCACGACCGGTCGAGATCTTCAAAATAACCTTTTCACATTTGAGGTAGTGGCATCTTTTTTGCAATCTTCTTTAAATATTTTTTTCTGATTGTTAGTCACATAATACGTATGCTACAGGCGTATACCACTATCAAGAACACCAGCAACATAACAACAACAACAACAACAACAACAAAGTACCAATATTAATATTAATAATAACAATAATTTTGAAAAGCAATATTCAAAACAGGTAAGTGCTAACAGAAATAACGGAAATACTTTTCTGTTTGTTATTTAATATATGCAAATCATTATCAATATGTAACGAGACTAGAAGAGAATCGTCCAGCTTTTCATATGTACTAGTGGCTTACCTCTAAAGAGACAATAGACAAAAACTGCAAATTACCTTGACTATGTTTCAGATTGCTTACACTTATTATTATTGTTATTATTATTGTTATTGTTCTTTTTGTTGTTACTACGCCTATTAATAGTAGTGACGTGTTGGATATATCTATATCCCACACATTTTGCGTAGAGAATATCTAAATATTTAGTAGGTGAATGCACTGAAATGAATTTCAAACATTTCTGGATTCGAATTGCACTATTGTTTTATTTCTTCTTTCTGAACGCTTTAAATCTATTTGTATAGAGGATTTGTTTTTCAATTTCGGGTCATTTGTCCATGATAAATGAATCAGAACAGCAAATAAAGAAATGTTTTAAACTTATCAAATAGATCATATAATGCGATTTTCAAATATTATTGGATTAATAATTACATTACATTTAGTACATGTTCGATAATAAATGGGTGAATCGTATTATATTATGTGAAATAATTACAGTGAATCCATGACACACATTTTTTATAATAAATGTGAAGCTTATTATAGTATGTGAAATAATTACAGTGAATCCATGACACACAATTAAGAGCGCCGATTAAATGAGGTATTAATGCGGAACAGGCCTCTTATATTGAAAATTAATGGCCCAAATAGCAAAAACAAAACTCTTAATGTTGTCCACTTAAAATGTGTTCATAGGTTCAAAACTCGAAGCTTAATTTCCCGCAAAAAAAACCCCGCTTTAACAGCTAAATTGTTTCCCGTTTGTATTACTTCCACGCCCACGGCTTATGCCACCATCGATACAACAATAATTCACCATCTTTATAAACCTGTTCCCTTTTTCCTTGACCATCAAATCGGCGGCCGTGTTCGGTCTAGTTTTCTTTTAGGCCAATGAGTAGATCCAATGCAGATACCAATTGGCCAATCACAGCAGAGTTTACATCTTATAACTTTTGAGTTACGCTTGTTAGCGATCTTGGAATGTTGTTCTACTTGGGAAAATAGTAATAACAAATAACGATTACTGATTTAAATAATCATATATTTCCACAATCGAATCGAATCCGATTAATCGTGTACTCGACACGGCCCTATCACACAATTAAGTCAGCTAATTAAGGATTTTCATTATTATTAAATGAAACAGGATCAATAAAATACGATATCTAACTGCAGGTAGAATGTCTCGTATGCAGGCAGGAGTTAGTAAGCAAGTCAGCTCATATTGTACATTCTTTCCAATAATAATAAGCTATTAGTTGTATGCTATTTGTTTGTAGAAAAGAAACTTAGCTGAGTACAGTTATCAGTGAGATTGGTACAGTTCGTGGCCATAACTAGCATTTCTTTTGTTGTTTGTGGATTATTTGAGAATGATTAGTATAATAGGAGTGTTTATTTTGGCTTGTGTATTATATATGATGGGATTTATAATTTTATTTTTGTGTTATGTGGTGCTGTTTTGTTTTGGTTGAAAATGATTTGGAAGGAAGTGTTTTACAATGTATTAGGACACTAGAGAGTAAGTTAGATATTCAGTGTTTTCCAGAATGTGAAGCCGAATTACTACCTGCGTAAATTGATCATCACCTATGTAGCTGAAAAGTACCATCATCATGTGCAAATGGTTATGAGTAATACAGGTATTTCGTACAGTGTTAACTACATATCTCGAACTTATTTGGATATGCTATGATCCTTCAGTTATCGGATATAATCAAGGTATTACTTGATTTGATGCTATGTTTCATGTGACCTTCAACATTCTCTAAATAATATTCTGTCAAAGGGCAATGAGGAAGGAAGATAAAAATAGTCAGAGATATTTTCCCTATTTAAGCAAGTGTTCACCATCTAATATCTGCTAGTTATGGCCACGAATGTACCAATCTCACTGATAACTGTACTCAGCTAAGTTTCTTTTCTACAAATAAATAACATACAACTAATAGCTTATTATTATTGGAAAGAATGTACAGTATGAGCTGACTTGCTTACTAACTCCTGCCTGCATACGAGACATTCTACCTGCAGTTAGATATCGTATTTTATTGATCCTGTTTCATTTAATAATAATGAAAATCCTTAATTAGCTGACTTAATTGTGTGATAGGGCCGTGTCGAGTACACGATTAATCGGATTCGATTCGATTGTGGAAAAATTTGATTATTTAAATCAGTAATCGTTATTTGTTATTACTATTTTCCCAAGTAGAACAACATTCCAAGATCGCTAACAAGCGTAACTCAAAAGTTCTAAGATGTAAACTCTGCTGTGATTGGCCAATTGGTATCTGCATTGGATCTACTCATTGGCCTAAAAGAAAACTAGCCAACGGGGCCCCGATTTATTAAAAAAAAAAATTTATAAAATTAATTATTGTTGTTGTGGTGGTCCCGTGGGCGTGGGAAAAAAAAAAACATAAAACCCCGTTAAGTATGGCCTTTAAAATACTGTTAAAAGCGGGGTTTTTTTTTGCAAATTCTTATTTTGAACCTAGAAACATTTTAAGGGGAAACTTTAAAGTTTTTGTTTTTGCTTTTTCCTTAATTTTCAATATGGGGTTTCCCCATTAATTCTTTTAAATCGGCGCCAATTGTGTGTCTGGATTCACTTAATTATTTAAAAATTTTTAGATTACCCATTTTTTTAAATCGAACGTACTAAATGTTGTAATTTTTAATAATAATATTTGAAAACGCATTATATGACTATTTGAAAAGTTTAAAAATTTTTTATTTGTGTTCGTTCAAAAAAATCCCCAAATGAAAAAAAAATCCTTAACAAATAGATTTAAAGGTTCAAAAAAAAATAAAACAGTATGCAACGAACCCAGTTTTTGAAATTTTTTAGTCATTAAAAAATATTTAATATTTCTCGAAAATGTGTGGGATAAGTTAAAAGTCATACATTAAAGGGTATAACAAAAAAAAAAACAAAAACAAAATAATAACAATAAAAATAATGTAAAAATCGAAACAATCAATTTTCATTTTTGCTATTGTCTCTTTAGAGGAACCACTAGTACATATGAAAACTAGATTCTCTTCAGTTCGTTACAATTGTAATGATTTGTATTTTAAAATAACAAACAAAAAAGTACCTTATTTTGTTAGACTTCCTGTTTTGAATATTGTTTTCAAAAATTTTTTTATTAAATTAATTTGGTACTTTTTGCTTTTTGGGATTTGCGGTTTTCTTGATAGGGGTAACGCCTGTACATACTATTATTACAAAAACAGAAAAAAATTTTAAAATAAGATTAAAAAAGTATCCCTAAATTGAAAATTATTTTGAAGACTCACCTCTGGCAGGGGGTAGTTTGGCCAATTGATATGAATTTTTTTTTTTGACCCCAGTAAAGAATGTTTTTTTTTTTTACCCTTTTATTGGTTTCCGGGTATAACTAGAATGTTTTTTAGGACCGGATTTTTTTTTTAAAAATCAAAAACTAAATATAATATTAATTATATTTAAAAAAAAATAATTTTTAAATAAAAAAAATAAATAAAAAATAAAAAAAAAAAAAAAAAAAAATATATATATATATATATATATATATATATATATAAAATTTTTTTTTTTCATGTTTCTTCGTTGCACTATGTTTTTCGCGATTTTAATAGAAATAGACAAATGCACTGGCTCGCTCACCCACAAAACATTCGATAGTTGATCAGCCACATGGACACACCAGACTAAAGGATAAAAGAGAAAACAGTCTACTTCAATAGCATGGGCATACATAAAAAGAAATTCATATCAATATGACGCGAATCTACCCATCTGCCACGACCGGTCGAGATCTTCAAAATAACGTTTTCAATTTGAGGTAGTGGCATCTTTTTTGCAATCTTATTTAAACATTTTTTTTCTGTTTGTTAGTCACATAATACGTATGCTACAGGCGTATACCACTATCAAGAACACCAGCAACATAACAACAACAATAACGACAACAAAGTACCAATATTAATATTAATAATAACAATAATTTTGAAAAGCAATATTCAAAACAGGTAAGTGCTAACAGAAATAACGGAAATACTTTTCTGTTTGTTATTTAATATATGCAAATCATTATCAATGTGTAACGAGACTAGAAGAGAATCGTCCAGCTTTTCATATGTACTAGTGGCTTACCTCTAAAGAGACAATAGACAAAAACTGCAAATTACCTTGACTATGTTTCAGATTGCTTACACTTATTATTATTGTTATTATTATTGTTGTTGTTCTTTTTGTTGTTACTACGCCTATTAATAGTAGTGACGTGTTGGATATATCTATATCCCACACATTTTGCGTAGAGAATATCTAAATATTTAGTAGGTGAATGCACTGAAATGAATTTCAAACATTTCTGGATTCGAATTGCACTACTGTTTTATTTCTTCTTTCTGAACGCTTTAAATCTATTTGTATAGAGGATTTGTTTTTTCATTTCGGGTCATTTATCCATGATAAATGAATCAGAACAGCAAATAAAGAAATGTTTTAAACTTATCAAATAGATCATATAATGCGATTTTCAAATATTATTGGATTAATAATTACATTACATTTAGTACATGTTCGATAATAAATGGGTGAATCGTATTATATTATGTGAAATAATTACAGTGAATCCATGACACACATTTTTTATAATAAATGTGAAGCTTATTATAGTATGTGAAATAATTACAGTGAATCCATGACACACAATTAAGAGCGCCGATTAAATGAGGTATTAATGCGGAACAGGCCTCTTATATTGAAAATTAATGGCCCAAATAGCAAAAACAAAACTCTTAATGTTGTCCACTTAAAATGTGTTCATAGGTTCAAAACTCGAAGCTTAATTTCCCGCAAAAAAAACCCCGCTTTAACAGCTATTTTAAATGTGTTCCTTATACTTAACGGTGAAATTGTATCCCGTTTGTATTACTTCCACGCCCACGGCTTATGCCACCATCGATACAACAATAATTCACCATCTTTATAAACCTGTTCCCTTTTTCCGTGACCATCAAATCGGCGGCCGTGTTCGGTCTAGTTTTCTTTTAGGCCAATGAGTAGATCCAATGCAGATACCAATTGGCCAATCACAGCAGAGTTTACATCTTAGAACTTTTGAGTTACGCTTGTTAGCGATCTTGGAATGTTGTTCTACTTGGGAAAATAGTAATAACAAATAACGATTACTGATTTAAATAATCAAATTTTTCCACAATCGAATCGAATCCGATTAATCGTGTACTCGACACGGCCCTATCACACAATTAAGTCAGCTAATTAAGGATTTTCATTATTATTAAATGAAACAGGATCAATAAAATACGATATCTAACTGCAGGTAGAATGTCTCGTATGCAGGCAGGAGTTAGTAAGCAAGTCAGCTCATACTGTACATTCTTTCCAATAATAATAAGCTATTAGTTGTATGTTATTTGTTTGTAGAAAAGAAACTTAGCTGAGTACAGTTATCAGTGAGATTGGTACAATTCGTGGCCATAACTAGCAGATATTAGATGGTGAACACTTGCTTAAATATGAACATATCTCTGACTATTTTTATCTTCCTTCCTCATTGCCCTTTTGACAGAATATTATTTAGAGAATGTTGAAGGTCACATGAAACATAGCATCAAATCAAGTAATACCTTGATTATATCCGATAACTGAAGGATCATAGCATATCCAAATAAGTTCGAGATATGTAGTTAACACTGTACGAAATACCTGTATTACTCATAACCATTTGCACATGATGATGGTACTTTTCAGCTACATAGGTGATGATCAATTTACGCAGGTAGTAATTCGGCTTCACATTCTGGAAAACACTGAATATCTAACTTACTCTCTAGTGTCCTAATACATTGTAGAATCAGCTTGCCATATGCCTTTAAATGGCATGTTACATTACTCGAAAGTATCAAAACATGCATGCCACATAACATTGCTTAAAAATGAATAATTATAAATACACACATACATATATATATACACACACGCACAAACATAAACACTCACTCACTTACTCACTCAATCACTCTCTCACACATACATACACACACACACACACACACACACACCACACACATACACACAACAACGAGTCAACACATTAATATTATCACCTGTTGCTCGGTGCAGTGCCTCACTATATTAGCATTGATCTACATGTGGGATGGATCCCTTGTAGGAATAATACTTACTCTGCGGTATTATTAACTAAATCTAGTTATCCTCAAATATGTCCATCAATACTATATCAATAGATGATAAGGTATATTAACAGAAAGTCTTAATCATCCTTTCTTCAATATATGAATACAATCAAGTCATAACGTTCTCGAGTTAAATAAATGTCTCTTTTCCGTCATGCCTCATCCTCTAAATCATAATTCAGTAGCACCACCCAAAGTATGAAATTTGACTATAAAGTGAAAGTCGAAATTGAGCTCTGATAATACAATTGTATCAAATAAAATCCTAAAATTACCTATTAATGACATTATAAAATGCATAATACCTAGTATAAATCAATTGTTAGTAACAGGAATAGTACTAACAAAAATTAAAATAGCAAAGGGCATTTCCACTCACAAGTCATGAGATCCATATATTTTAAAACAAATATATAACAGTTAGCTTGTTACCTGCTTCTTGTCAAAATTACTTGAACGGATTGTATATGAACAATTCCTAAAATTCCTAACAGCAAAATAATATTCTCTACGAGCATCAATATGCATTTCGCTCCAAACACTCCACGAATTACCCAATCAATTTTTCACCTTCTCGCTCATTTCGCTACCTCTATTTTCAAGCCTTATCCGGAATCCACATTAGGTGTTCGAGGTATTAATTCAATAATGAAATATTACTTTTAAAATGACTAATCAATGCCTAACACATGATTCCGTTGACAATTATCTGTCAAATCGATTTGTTGATATTAATGAACACATACCTGAAAGGGTACCCATTATGATTTGGGTTTCACAAGGATCTATTCCTGGTCTGTTGCTATATTTGATTTTTTTGCTGACGACACAACATTTTATACTTCAAATTAAATTTTCCGTACATCATATGCATATGGCAATTCGCAGGTCAATGACCTATGTGAACGGTTCTACTCAAGTACATTATCTATATATTCCACGAAAGCACATGAGAGATGACCGTTCACGTTATTCGATTAAAATAGGTAATACTAAACTTGACATAATTTGAAGTGATTGCAAAGAACAGTCAACCAATTTCTTGGGCATGCTGATAGATGACAATCTGATATGGAAACTACATATTGAAGCAGTAAAAAGGAATGCCAATCATCCTAATGCTAATCCGGATTATAACACTAAGAAATGTATTTCCTAGGTATCCGATTAATTAAAGAATCGGATTGCTAAATATCGGCACATGACTTAATCTAGTGATTTACAAAAGCCACACAATACATTCAAGCGTTTCTAAATAAAGAATAATGACGCGCACGCATAAATACATACACACACACACACACACGCACACGCACACACGCACACACAAAAAATATATATATATATATATATATATATATATATATATATATAATTCATGTTTCTTCGTTGCACTATGTTTTTCGCGATTTTAATAGAAATAGACAAATGCACTGGCTCGCTCACCCACAAAACATTCGATAGTTGATCAGCCACATGGACACACCAGACTAAAGGATAAAAGAGAAAACAGTCTACTTCAATAGCATGGGCATACATAAAAAGAAATTCATATCAATATGACGCGAATCTACCCATCTGCCACGACCGGTCGAGATCTTCAAAATAACGTTTTCATATTTGAGGTAGTGGCATCTTTTTTGCAATCTTATTTAAACATTTTTTTTCTGTTTGTTAGTCACATAATACGTATGCTACAGGCGTATACCACTATCAAGAACACCAGCAACATAACAACAACAATAACGACAACAAAGTACCAATATTAATATTAATAATAACAATAATTTTGAAAAGCAATATTCAAAACAGGTAAGTGCTAACAGAAATAACGGAAATACTTTTCTGTTTGTTATTTAATATATGCAAATCATTATCAATGTGTAACGAGACTAGAAGAGAATCGTCCAGCTTTTCATATGTACTAGTGGCTTACCTCTAAAGAGACAATAGACAAAAACTGCAAATTACCTTGACTATGTTTCAGATTGCTTACACTTATTATTATTGTTATTATTATTGTTGTTGTTCTTTTTGTTGTTACTACGCCTATTAATAGTAGTGACGTGTTGGATATATCTATATCCCACACATTTTGCGTAGAGAATATCTAAATATTTAGTAGGTGAATGCACTGAAATGAATTTCAAACATTTCTGGATTCGAATTGCACTACTGTTTTATTTCTTCTTTCTGAACGCTTTAAATCTATTTGTATAGAGGATTTGTTTTTTCATTTCGGGTCATTTATCCATGATAAATGAATCAGAACAGCAAATAAAGAAATGTTTTAAACTTATCAAATAGATCATATAATGCGATTTTCAAATATTATTGGATTAATAATTACATTACATTTAGTACATGTTCGATAATAAATGGGTGAATCGTATTATATTATGTGAAATAATTACAGTGAATCCATGACACACATTTTTTATAATAAATGTGAAGCTTATTATAGTATGTGAAATAATTACAGTGAATCCATGACACACAATTAAGAGCGCCGATTAAATGAGGTATTAATGCGGAACAGGCCTCTTATATTGAAAATTAATGGCCCAAATAGCAAAAACAAAACTCTTAATGTTGTCCACTTAAAATGTGTTCATAGGTTCAAAACTCGAAGCTTAATTTCCCGCAAAAAAAACCCCGCTTTAACAGCTATTTTAAATGTGTTCCTTATACTTAACGGTGAAATTGTATCCCGTTTGTATTACTTCGACGCCCACGGCTTATGCCACCATCGATACAACAATAATTCACCATCTTTATAAACCTGTTCCCTTTTTCCTTGACCATCAAATCGGCGGCCGTGAAATGAAACAGGATCAATAAAATACGATATCTAACTGCAGGTAGAATGTCTCGTATGCAGGCAGGAGTTAGTAAGCAAGTCAGCTCATACTGTACATTCTTTCCAATAATAATAAGCTATTAGTTGTATGTTATTTGTTTGTAGAAAAGAAACTTAGCTGAGTACAGTTATCAGTGAGATTGGTACAGTTCGTGGCCATAACTAGCAGATATTAGATGGTGAACACTTGCTTAAATATGAACATATCTCTGACTATTTTTATCTTCCTTCCTCATTGCCCTTTTGACAGAATATTATTTAGAGAATGTTGAAGGTCACATGAAACATAGCATCAAATCAAGTAATACCTTGATTATATCCGATAACTGAAGGATCATAGCATATCCAAATAAGTTCGAGATATGTAGTTAACACTGTACGAAATACCTGTATTACTCATAACCATTTGCACATGATGATGGTACTTTTCAGCTACATAGGTGATGATCAATTTACGCAGGTAGTAATTCGGCTTCACATTCTGGAAAACACTGAATATCTAACTTACTCTCTAGTGTCCTAATACATTGTAGAATCAGCTTGCCATATGCCTTTAAATGGCATGTTACATTACTCGAAAGTATCAAAACATGCATGCCACATAACATTGCTTAAAAATGAATAATTATAAATACACACATACATATATATATACACACACGCACAAACATAAACACTCACTCACTTACTCACTCAATCACTCTCTCACACATACATACACACACACACACACGCACACACATACACACAACAACGAGTCAACACATTAATATTATCACCTGTTGCTCGGTGCAGTGCCTCACTATATTAGCATTGATCTACATGTGGGATGGATCCCTTGTAGGAATAATACTTACTCTGCGGTATTATTAACTAAATCTAGTTATCCTCAAATATGTCCATCAATACTATATCAATAGATGATAAGGTATATTAACAGAAAGTCTTAATCATCCTTTCTTCAATATATGAATACAATCAAGTCATAACGTTCTCGAGTTAAATAAATGTCTCTTTTCCGTCATGCCTCATCCTCTAAATCATAATTCAGTAGCACCACCCAAAGTATGAAATTTGACTATAAAGTGAAAGTCGAAATTGAGCTCTGATAATACAATTGTATCAAATAAAATCCTAAAATTACCTATTAATGACATTATAAAATGCATAATACCTAGTATAAATCAATTGTTAGTAACAGGAATAGTACTAACAAAAATTAAAATAGCAAAGGGCATTTCCACTCACAAGTCATGAGATCCATATATTTTAAAACAAATATATAACAGTTAGCTTGTTACCTGCTTCTTGTCAAAATTACTTGAAAGGATTGTATATGAACAATTCCTAAAATTCCTAACAGCAAAATAATATTCTCTACGAGCATCAATATGCATTTCGCTCCAAACACTCCACGAATTACCCAATCAATTTTTCACCTTCTCGCTCATTTCGCTACCTCTATTTTCAAGCCTTATCCGGAATCCACATTAGGTGTTCGAGGTATTAATTCAATAATGAAATATTACTTTTAAAATGACTAATCAATGCCTAACACATGATTCCGTTGACAATTATCTGTCAAATCGATTTGTTGATATTAATGAACACATACCTGAAAGGGTACCCATTATGATTTGGGTTTCACAAGGATCTATTCCTGGTCTGTTGCTATATTGTATTTTTTTGCTGACGACACAACATTTTATACTTCAAATTAAATTTTCCGTACATCATATGCATATGGCAATTCGCAGGTCAATGACCTATGTGAACGGTTCTACTCAAGTACATTATCTATATATTCCACGAAAGCACATGAGAGATGACCGTTCACGTTATTCGATTAAAATAGGTAATACTAAACTTGACATAATTTGAAGTGATTGCAAAGAACAGTCAACCAATTTCTTGGGCATGCTGATAGATGACAATCTGATATGGAAACTACATATTGAAGCAGTAAAAAGGAATGCCAATCATCCTAATGCTAATCCGGATTATAACACTAAGAAATGTAATGGGGTACCAGTGGCGGCGGGAAGTATGACCGGCTCTCGATGTAATGGCACCGGAATATTTCTCGGATAGTTCAGCTATTAGATAAGTTACACCAGTGAAACTGGTGTATTTTGCATATTATGTAATATAGATTTAATTTAGATTAATATAAATTGATTATATTTAGTTATTTTGTATTTCTTGTATTTTCTTTTTAACTGCTCATTTGACGCCCTATATTATCGCCCGCTCCAGTGTTTCCCATAAGAACTCGGTTTTTGCTTGTGTATGTTTTGTTTTATTTTATTTATTTTATTTAAATTTTTCACTTATTTTATTTCTATAATTATAATGAATTATAGTAGAGATCAGTTGCTTGCATTACGACCCTATGGTGATAATACCATTTGTTTAGCGATGCGCCCACGTAGTGGAAAACATCCAAAGCAGATTGGGTCTGATGCCAGTAATTTGATCACTGTGCCAATAACACCATATAATGGCACAGCTGTACAAAATGTAAGTATTGGTCTTATTAACTGTCAGTCGATCTGTAATAAATCTGATGAAATATCTGATGTTGTTAAGGATATGGATCTTGATGCTCTTGTCATAACAGAGACTTGGCTGACTGGTAATGTTTCAGACCAGAAGATTGTTGGTGATGTGACTCCAGCTGGATATTCATTCCACCATGCAGCTCGGATTCACAAAAAAGGTGGGGGAGTCGGCATTCTTCTCCGTGATTCTTTGAAGTGTGAAACCCATTTGCGTTTTCAGGCTAAGTCTTTTGAAAATTACCAACTGACTTTTATATCTGGGGGATAAGTGTTCGTGTAGCTATTATCTACCGATTACACCCCACTAAGAAAAATGGCCTGAAAGCAGCAGATTTCTTCAAGGAATTTTCGGAATTTGTTGACTCTCTTGCTACCAACAGTGGTCATCTGTTGATCTTAGGTGATTTCAATATACATTGGGATTGCCAGAGGAATGCAGATACCAAACAACTGGCTGACATTCTTAGATCTGCCAATCTCAGGCAGCATGTCCAAGAAAGAACACACAGACATGGTCACATCTTAGATCTTGTCATCTCCCGTGATGATGACAATTTGATTAAAGGTGTGTCTGTGTCTTCCATGCTGTCTGATCATTTCCTTGTTGACATTAATGTATCTTTACAGAAACAATCTGTTTCATCTAAAGATATTTCATATAGAAGATACAAGTCAATTGACAAGGAGGCTTTTCTTGCTGATCTGCGAGTCTCTTCTCTGGTATTGGATCCACCGGATGATGTGGATCATCTGGTGGATCTCTATGATAATACATTGAGAGACATTGTAGATCAACATGCACCTTTAAGGACAAAGGAAATGCCAAGCAGACCAATGCTTCCATGGTATAATAAGAACATACAGGCTGCAAAGAGACACAGAAGGTATTGTGAGCGTCTGTGGATCAGGACCAGTTTGTGTGTTCATTTTGAAATGTTCAAGGTCAGTAAAATTCTTGTTAAAAATACCCTTGCCTCTGCTAAATCCGAATACTATAATAGAAAGATCAAAGCATCCAAGGGAAATCAAAGGACTGTTTTCAGTGTTGTGAATAAAGTATTACATAAAAGTCAAACTGTCCTCCCAAATAATATCAACTCAGATAAAGATATGGCCCATTGTTTTAATAACTTCTTCTGTCAAAAAATATTAAATATACATAGTGGGTTCCAGTCCAGCACCTTAT